>JAOXOE010033269.1:0-10341 GCA_028565055.1 Phoeniculus purpureus
CTGATCCACCCCAGGATGCTGTTGGCCCTCTTGGCCACAAGAGCACATTGCTGGCTCATAGTCATCCTGCTGTCCACGAAGACCCCCAGGTCCCTTTCCTCTACACTACTCTCCAACAGGTCAGTAAAAAAAAAAAATGCTGAAAAGCATAACCGCCTAAAAAGCCTAAATCAGCTACACAAAACCGCATCCGGATGGGTCTGAAACACCCCCAGAGAAAGGGACTCCACACCTTCCCTGGGCAACCCATTCCAGTATTTAATAACCCTGACTGTAGAGAAGTTTTTCCTCAGATTGAGGTAAAACTTCTTGTGTTCAAGCTTGCATCCATTACCCCTTGTCCTGCCTGACACCATTCAAAAGAGAGTCTTCCTTTCTTTTTGGCACCCAGCCCTCATGGATTTATTGGTATGGTTGACAGTGGTCAACACCCCCCACCCCCCCGAGCCTTCTTTTGTCCATACTAAAACATCCCAATGTTCTCAGTCTGTCTTCATAAGGCAGTTGTTCCAGACCCCCAGTCATCCTTGTAGCTTTGCATTGAACTCTGTCAATTAATTCTCTATGCTTTATGAATTGGGGAGCCCAGAACTGGAGACAGGTTTCCACGTGTGGCCTCACTAAAGCAGAATAAAGGGGTAGAAGAACCTACCTTGATCTGATAGACACACTCTTCTTGATCCATCCCAACACTCTAATGGCCTTGTTTACCACAAGGGCCCATTGCTGATCCATTTTTAGTTTGTTATCCACAACGACTCCAAGATGCTTCTCCCCGGCAGTGCTCTACCCAACCTGTATTGATGCTTCCCATTATTCCTTCAAAAGTGAAGGGCTCTACATTTGTTTTTGTTAAAACTCATTAAAATCCTCTCAGCCCAACTCTCCAGACTGTCCAAATCTTCTTGAATAGTTGAAGAGCCCCTAGGTGAATTGGCTAATCCACTCAGTTTGGTATCATCAGCAAACCTGCTGAGTAGACAGTTTATTCCATCATCAATATCAATGAAGATATTGAACAGCACTGGACCCAGAACTGATCCCTGGGGGAATCCCTGTAAAACAAAGTCAGAATCAGAGTAATGTCTTTTTTTTTTCCACAGGTGTTCATGTCATTCTGTCCTGAAAGTAACCATCATACCAAAACTAGAATCTAAGCCTTGGATTTGAGTTGCATCGTAAAAAAAAAGAAACCCACATTGTTAAGGAAGACAGTTACCGTGGCTCCTTGTTGCTGTGACAGTATACTGTCAGTATTCAAAAGCCACATGGGGTAGTTCTGTATTTATAATGAGCTTGTGCTCAAAGCCTTCCACCAGGCAAACACGCTAGGCTTTAAGCTCTAATCACAGTTATTACTTGTGACGTTCTTTGAGATTTACCATACTTCATGCTTTGAAGTCCCTCTTCAGAGAAGCCACATACCTTGAAAGCATCGGAGACTTGAAAATAGCTCCTTGTTCACATTCACAGAGAAGTTGGGCAGCCCCATGTAGCATCCCAAATTGCAGGGAAGCTGAGTACAGGGACAGATTACTAAGGCACAGTGTGAGAGACCAGAGGCAACAGAATCACTACCAAAAAGAAGGTTCTTTGCAATAGTCCCACATCCTTCTAACCCATGCAGGCATCTGGGGAGAAAAGTGGTGTACTGCTGGGTTTTATTATGTGGTTGGGTTACATGTATGTGTGGCTCACAAGCACTAGGTGTGTTAGCTCTTGTTGGCTAGAAACCATATGCTTGAGGCCCCTCTGGTATGGAGTGAACAGGCATCTCTCTTCCCCACTGTGTTGTTATTTGCTACTGAGTGCTGCCATTCATTACTGAATTTCAGTTAGCTCAGAGTTATACATGGCACCCTACACGTCACCTGCATTTGTGAGAGTCTCCTGAATCTGCATGCAAGCGCCCTGGAAGGTAGGTAGCCATGCCGTTGGTTTGAATAGGACGTGAAACACTTCAATGGAAGGCAGCAAGTCTACAAATGATTACTTTTCAAGGCCATCCTAATAATCTCCTATAACATCCTTATTGGGAACAATCTCGTGCAACACTACAGGCTTGGGGCAGTGTGGCTGGAAAGCAGTCTGGTGGAAAAGGACCTGGGGGTTCCAATTGACAAGAGGCTGAATATGAGCCAGCAGTGTGCCCAAATGGCCAAGAAGGCAAATGGTATCCTAACCTGTATTAGAAACTGTGTATCGAGCAGGAATAAGGAGGTGATTGTCCCCCTGTACTTAGCACTGCTGAGGCCACACATTGAGTACTGTGTCCAGTTTTGGGCACCTCAGTACAAGGGAGACATCAAGGTGCAGGAGCGAGTGCAGAGGAGGGCAACAAAGATGCTTAAGGGCCTGGAGAATAAATTTTATGAGGAGAGATTGAGAGAGTTGGGACTGTTTTGTTTGAGGAAGAGGAGGCTTAGGGGAGACCTCATAGCTCTCTACAACTATCTGAAAGGACATTGTAGATATGTTGGTATTGGTCCTTCTCACAGAACCAGAGGAAATGGTTTCAAGCTCCAACAGGGTAGGTTTAGATTGGACATCAGGAGAAATGTCTTCACAGAAAGAGTGGTCAGGCACTGGAATGGGCTGCCCAGGGTGGTGGTTGAGTCACCATCCTTGGATGAGTTTAAAAGACGGTTTGATGTAGTGTTGGGCGATACGGTTTAGGGGTGAACTTGTAGGATTGATGGTTGGACTCAATGATCCCAAGGGTCTGTTCCAATCTGAATGATTCTATAATTCTATGAAAAACAGGCAATGCTGGTTGGATGAGTAGACAGCAAGATGGATCAAGAGTTGGTTGTGTGAAACTGCTCAGAGAAAAATTAGCAGGGTCCTGTACCTCGGCAGGAATAATCCCAAGCATTGGTAAAGGTTAGAGGTCACCTGCTGGAAAGTAGTCTTGAAGAGAAACACTTTGGAGTCCTAGTAGACATCAAGCTGGTCATGAGTGCAAAGTGGGCCCCTGCTGCCAATAACACCAGTGGCATTTTGAAGTGCAGTAAGAAGAGTGTGGCCAGTAGGTCTAGAGAGGTCATCCTCCCCCTCTACTCTGCCCTGGTGAGGCCACATTTCAAGTACTGTGTACAGTGCTGGGCCCTCCAGTTCAAGAGAGATAGTGAACTACTGGAGAGAGTTCAGCAGAGGGCAACGAAGGTGACAGGGGGCCTGGAGCTTCTCTCTCATGAAGAAAGATTGAGAGAGCTGGGGCTATTAAGCCTGGAGAAGAGACGAACAAGAAGAGAGCTGATCCCCACTTATAAATATCTGCAGGGGAGCTATAGGGAGGATGGTACCAGACTGTGTTTAGTTGTTCCAAGAGACAAGACAAGGAGCACTGTGCACAAGATGGAACACAAGAAGTTTCATTTAGAAATAAGGAGAAACTTCTCTCCAGTGCAAGTCCCAAAGCCCTGGCACAGGCTGCCCAGAGAGGCTGTGGAGTCTCCTGCTCTGGAGATACTCAAGCCCCACCTGGCTGCAGCCCTGTGCACTGTGCTCCAGGAAGCCCTGCTTTGGGGAGTTGGACTTGAGCATCTCTGGAGGTCCCTTCCAACTCTGACAATCCTGTGATTTTGTGATTCAGTGATTTTCAAAGTGTAAACAGATTATTTTACTTAGCTGTTGTTTTTTTTTTATTTCCTGCTATATTTGTTGAAATATATAAGCAGAATTCAATCTTTAATTTGGTATTTTAAAATATCTTTTTTTAAAAAGTGCCTGACAATCCTGTTTCTGTCCTGTGCCAAGGATCTCAAAGCTCTCCACACATCGACAAAAGTTGCTTTGTGAGATGAGAACGACTTCCTCTGCGAGGGCAGATGGTGTTACAGGGCATGTCCGTGGTGGTTTGTACACACTCCGTTCAATTTAGAGATAATGGAATACAAGAGAGCCCATTCTCCATCATCCTCTGTACTGCAGAATAGTGAACTGAGTTCTTCCTTTAACCTTTCACTGAAAAGCTACAGTATCCTTCAGGCAGGACAAATGCTGCAACAAGAATCCCTCTGCTTGGTAGCCACCAGGAAGGTGACAGGAAACATTTTCTGTCATGGACATTACCAGGCAATGCCAAACGGAACATAACACACTGTGCTGATCTGGGCTACATCTGGCACTACACCAGTTCCACACAAAAATGTTGGCAGATTGAGGTATTCATCAGATTCATAGCACTGCTTAAAGCAGTCCACACTCTTACAGCTAGGCTGACAACACTATGGACTGTAAGGACAATAATCTGGAGTTCTCTGAAGTGATGTACATGTGTGAAAACTGAAGTGATACAACAGGAAGTTTTATACCTGATACAGCAGTAGGGTTTTTTTAGCATAAAGTAGGCTTTTCATAGAAGTTTTAATCTCTAAGAAGGCACAGTAACCTCCTGCATCTACAGACTGGGGGATGAGTGGTTGGAGAGCAGCCTGGTAAAGAGGGATCTGACAGTCCTGGGTGGCAACATCAGCTAAACAGAAGCCAGCAGGGTGCCCAGGTGCGCAAAAAGCCAGTGGCATCCTGGCTTCTGTCAGCAATAGGGAGGCCAGCAGGACTAGAGATGTAATTCTCCCCCTATACTGGGCACTGGCGAGGCCTCTCCTCGAGCACTGGGGGCAGTGCTGGACCCCTCACTTTAAGAAGGAGATTGAGGGGCTGGAGCAGGTCCAGAGGAGCAACGAGACTGGAGAAGAACTGGAGAGAAAGTCTGATGCGGAGAGGCTGAGGGAGCTGGGGGTGTTCAGCCTGGAGAAGTGGAGACTCAGGGGGCTCCTTCTGCATCCCTACAACTATGTGAAGTCAGTTGGATGTTGGGTTCTTCTTCCCAGACAACCAGAGCCAGGACAAGAGGGCAGGCAAGGCCTGAAGCCGCAGTAGAGGAAGTTTAGGTTGGACGTTAGGAAGCCCTTCCTCAGGGAAAAGGTGATCAGACTCTGGAATGGACTGACCAGGGCAGTGCTGGAGGTGTTTAAGGCAGCCTGGCCGTGGCCCTTAGTGCCCTCATCTGGCCACTGTAGTGATGTCGGGTCATGGGCTGGGCTGGATGAGCTCAGAGGGCTTTTCCAGCCTCAATCATTCTGGGATTCTATGATAAAGTGTCTGTCTCAAGATGATGGTAATTATATGAAAGACAATTTTATTTGTGCTTTTAAAATTTCTATTTATGTTCATTAAATAGTTAACCACAGATGTGTAAGTGCAAGAGTTTGCTATATTGACTCAAGATCAATGTCTATGTAATTTTAAACAAACTTTCAATTCTATTTTTAAAACTTTATGTATTTTCTTATATTATTTTTAATTTTATTTTTATTTTTATTTTATATTTCATTTATGTGAATAATGACAGTGATTAGTTTTTGATTGAGTCAGTCATGGCTTGGTTTGGATTGGAAAGGACCTCAGAGATCATGTAGTTCCAACATCCTGCCTCCATGGGCAGGGACACTTCTCCCCAGACCAGGTTGCCCAAGAGCCCCATCAAGCCTGACTTTGAATATCTCCAGGGATGGAGCAGCCACAACCTTCCTGGGCAACCTGTTCCAGGGCATCAGCACCCTCACAGGGAGAAATTTCTTCCTAAGATCTAACCTAAAATTTCTCTCTTTCAGTTTCTTTAGACTGTTTCTCCATAGATGCTAATCTGAAAAAAAGAAGGGAGGAGCTGGCTTAGTTTGGATGCAGCTTCACATTCTGTTCCCTTGAAAAATACAGGTGCCAATATAACAAACAAGAAAGCAAGACAAACCTTACAGCTTTATGCACTACTCCCTATTGTAAGTGTCTGAGCTGCTCTTAGTCTTTAGGGCTTTCCATCTACTGGTGACACTCCTAGACTGGGAAGAGTCGCAGTGCTTGCTCAAAAGATCTGTCATACACGTGTCCTCCTCACAGGAGGAAGCGGCCAGTGACAGTTTATTTCAACTGTGTGCAATCAGCTTCATGTTACTTTGCAAGGTGCCTGGGGGAGTTCAGCAGGACCATGGAACAGAAATGAGCTTCCCCATCCACTGCATTGACAAGAGTTTTACTTTGCCAGGATTATAATTCTCCCAAGTTTGGACTACATGAGGAATTTTAGTCTTCCCCAAATACACCAAGATCTACAGAAAGGTGTAGAAAGCAGATCTGCTTTCTGTCAGGAGTAGAGAGACTTGCATTATCCTTTCAGAGCAGACCTTCCTTGATGGGACAAGCCTAAGCCAAGCAGCAGAGGGCAATGCAACACACGCACTGGCTGGATTGGAAAATCCAGATGAACGGAACTGCCTCATAACTCTTGGTTTGAGCAAGAGGAAGGGGAAATCTGCTGTTTATGAAAGCACCAGTTTTCTTCAGCTACAAATTCCTGGGTGTTTTTCACATCTATGGGGAACTCACTTATCACAGCAGGCTGAAAGTGAATTTACAGCATAAAGTCACTTTCTGCTCTGTGTAGACAAAATCGAAGGCAGAAAATGCAAACAATCACAGAATGCCCTGGTTTGGAAGAGGCATCCAAAAGTCATCCAGTCCAATCCCCCTGCAACAAGCAAGGACATCACTCAGAGCCCCATCAAGCCTGACTTTGAATGTCTCAAGGGATGGGGCCTCCACCACATCTAGGCAACCTGCTGCACTGCAGGATGTGCATTTCCTATATTTCTGTGTTCCATATGCATTCAGTAATCTCATAAACACCTTCACATTTGTTATACTCTCACAAATACAGTCTATGTTACCTATCAGCTGTTCAGTTAAGTATTCTCTGAACTATGAGAGTGTCTTTAGTGTAAAGAAACACAGTTCTGTGATGTTTGATGTTCCAGGTGTCCATCTTGGAGCAAGTAGAGCTCGCTTAGTAGAGGGACAGACATAGGCAGCACTTATAAAAAAACAGTGCTACAACACAGAACTACTTTGAGATTCATTTTGTTCGAATGAACTTTGAAGTTCAAAGACAAATCTTCTGTTGCTACAAATAGATTGATATTCAGAGAAGATTTTACAGACCTAAAGCCAGTTATGATTGACCTCTTTTCCAGAAAGACAGATGAAGTAGAGACCCTAGACTTCAGCCACTTTGTATTGCCCACAACATTGCTGTGTGCTGACTGTGTAAGCCGAAAATACCATGAGCGGTTCATCAGTGGCTACCTGTGCTTCTGCTGGGGTTTCATCTCCCCTCTTCATTAGTTGATATTCGCCATCTTAAGCGATGTTCAATGTCCACAAGTTTATCAATGACCAATGGATTTGTCTAAGCCTCAAGGCCTCCTAGAAATTCTGAGAGGATTTGCTTCTGCACATCATTTTCCCCCACCAGAATACAGACTGTAGGCAGAGGAAGCAACTGAGCTGCAATGTTTCTATGTCTAAAATATTTAATGAACTAGAGAAATTCAGCTTCTGGAGACTGGATAGCATGAAAGATTAGGAAAAACAAGCAAAAAATTAGACGGAATACAGTATGACAAACAAAAGGATTACCAGGGAATGAGCTTTCCAGACAAACTGGTTTAAAAGGTACTGTCTTCTGTGAATAAGCACATGTCACTTGAGAACAAAAGCCATGACCCAGACCTTCAGATTGCCTGAAATCTGCTGAAAACGACAGTTCTGGCAGCAAGGGATTTTGAGCAGAAAATACCATGTGTTTTTTTGGGGGGTTGAATTAAAAAAACAAAAAGGAAAAAGATGCTTTTGTGAAGTCCTCAAATAAAAACCATCTAGTATTTGCCCTAATTTCATTGCTGCTTAAAAGAATGGCCAGAATTCATTTAGCAGTCTGTACAATAACTGCTCCTAGTCCGGAAAGCTTTTGTGGCTGTTCCAAGTTTACCATATATTGGGTGGCAAAAAAATGTGCTTTTCTATGATTCTATGATTTTGCCTCACAGGACTTCAAAGTGTTTCCTCCTGTCTGTGACTAATGTGAGCTAAAACACAGGCAAAAGTGTTCTATCACTACAACAAATAATCCAAAGACAGCTCTAACACGAAATGTCTTACCTTAATTCAACAAGAACAACAAAAAAATTACACTGCTGTCTACTGAGTCAACACAAATGTGGCTTCTTTGCCTACAGAGTTTAGAGAGAATAATTTAGGAGGAATCACAGAATCATAGAATCATTAGAGATTGGAAGGGACCTCAAAAGATCTTCTAGTCCAATCCCCTTGCCACAGCAGGATCACCTACACCAAGTCGCACAGGAACACAGCCAGGAAGGTTTTAAACGTCTCCAATGAAGAAGACTCCACAACTCCCCTGGGCAGCCTGTTTCAGGGCTCTGTCACCTCACTGGGAAGAAGTTCCTTCTCATATTTATGTGGAACCTCCTATGTTACAGCTTATACCCACTGCCCCTTGTCGTATCACCGGATGACATTGAGAAGAGCCTGGCTCCATCCTCCTGACACCCACCCCTCACATATTTATAGACATTAATGAGGTCACCCCTCAGTCTCCTCCAAGCTAATGAGACCCATCTCTCTCAGCCTCTCCTCTTAAGAGAGGTGCTCCACTCCCTTCATCATCCTCATTGCTCTATGCTGGACACCCTCCAGCATCTCCACATGCCTCTTGAACTGAGGGGCCCACAACTGGACACAATACTCCAGATGTGGTCTCACCAGTACAGAGTAGAGAGGGAGAAGAACCTCGCTCAATCTGCTAACCACCCCGCTTCTTATCCACCCCAGGATGCTGTTGGCCCTCTTGGCCACAAGGGCACATTGCTGTCTCATGGTCATCCTGCTGTCCACCAGGACCCCCATGTCCCTTTCTCCCACACTGCTCTCCAACAGGTCAGTCCCCAACCTATACTGGAACCTGGGGTTGTTCTTGCCCAGATGCAAAACTGTACACTTACCCTTGTTATACTTCATTAAATTTCTCTCTGCCCAGCTCTTCAGCCTGTCCAGGTCTTGCTGAACTGCAACACAGTCTGCTGGGGTGTTGGTGACACCACCCAGCTTTGTGGAAGAACCTAGCTGGAGCCCTGTAACCAGTAGTGTCACCCAGGGATCTGTGTTGGGTCTGGTTTTATTCAAAATCTTTATTAATGACCTAGATGATGGGCTAGAGTGTCTCCTCAGCAAGTTTGCTCATGACGCTAAGCTAGGTGGTCTGGCCAATTCACCTGATGGATGTGCAGCCATTCAGGAAGACTTGGACAGACTGGCAGATTGGGCAAAGAGGAATTTAATGAGGTTCAACAAGAATCAGTGCAGAGTCCTTCACCTGGGAAGGACTAATGCAATGCATCAGTACAGGTTGGGGGACAATCTACTGGAGAGCACCTCTGTGAAGAGGGACTTTGCAGTTCTAGTGAAGTAGTTCTCCATGGAACAGCAATGTGTTCTAGTGGCCAAGAAGGCAAATGGAATCCTTGGATGGATCAAGAAGAGTGTGTCCAGCAGATCAAGGGAGGTTCTACTCCCACTCTGCTCTGCCCTAGTGAGGCCACATCTGGAGTATTGTGTCCATTCTGGGCTCCCCAGTTCAAGAGGGCCAGAGATCTCATTGAGAGAGTCCAAGGGAGGGCCACGAGGATGAATAGGGGACTGGAGCACCTACCTTATGAGGAGAGACTGAGAGACCTGGGGGTTTTCAGCTTGAAGAGGAGAAGACTATGAGGGTTGGGTGTCAAGAACAAAAAGATAATCTTTTTTCCCTTGCACCCTGTGATAGGACAAGGGACAATGAGTGTCAGTTCAAACACAGGAAGTTCCATCTCAACAGAGGAAGAACTTCTTCACTGTAAGAGCTAATAAGCATTGCAACAGACTGCCCAGGGAGGTTGTGGCATGTCCTTTGAAGACACATCTAGATGCATTCCTATGTGACCTGTCTTAGGTTCTATGGGCCTGCTGAAGCAGGGGGTTGGACTTGATGGCACCTGGACATCCCTGGCAACCCCTAGTGATGTGTGTATCTGTGTAAGAGTGTTGTGCTGTTTCTTATATTTGTAAGGAAAAAACCCATATTCCCCAGGGGGTCACTACTGGGTCCAGTCTTGTTCAACACAGTAATCAACAACCTGGTTGTTGAGTGTCCCCTCAGCAGTTTGCTGATGAAACAAATCTGGGAGCAGTAGCTGACATCTCAGAGGGTCAGAGACCTGGGTAGGCTGGAAAGTTGAGCAAACAGGAACCTCATGAGGTTCAACAGGAGCAAGTGCAGGGTCCTGTACTTGGGGAGAAACAACTCCAAGCATCAGTATAGGTTAGGGGTGACCCACTGGAGAGTAGCCTTGAAGAGAAATACCTTGGAGTCCTGGCAGACAGCAAGCTGGCCATGAGCCCAAAGTGAGCCCTTGCTGCCAAGAAGGCTAGTGGCATTTTGAAGTG
>JAOXOE010033270.1:0-10341 GCA_028565055.1 Phoeniculus purpureus
CAATCCCCCTGCCACAGCAGAATCACCTAGACCAAGTCACACAGGAACATGTCCAGGTGGGTTTTAAATGTCTCCAGAGAAGGAGACTCCACAACCCACCTGGGCAGCCCATGCCAGTGCTCTGCCACCCTCATTGCTCCTTCTCATGGTAGCAGTCTGACCACTCACAGCAAGTTTTCAGCCCCACACTGCTACGCATGCTGTGCTGCTTTAGCTCAAGAGCTGAAAACGCATTCACTCATGATGCACTGCGGAGGATAATGACAATAAGGATTTTTGCTAAGCCTTTTTTGTTCTCAAAGTGATAAAAGCAAAAATAAATAAATAAAGAGAAGGAAATCCCTGCATTTCTATTACTGGTGGCACTGGAATATAATCAGGCAGTACCTGCAGGATAAATCAAAAGATTAAATTAAGTTGGGATTTGAATCCCCACTAAACAACGAATCAAACTGAGATTACGCTTTTCTGGACTCCAGTCTCAGAATAGCTTTCAAGGGCCTCCCTTACAAACATAACATCATTATTTGCTTTGACCACTGGTACGTTAAGGAAAATACAGGAGAGGGAGTGGAAGGGGGAACAGGCAGGCGAGCAGCAATATGGAGAGCAGTATGGGGCATGCTAATTTTTATTCATTGCCTGGCCTCCTGCCTGCTTCTCCTGAGCCTGTTCAAGTCCTAGCCTTGGGTTCTGACTCTTGACCGATATCTGTCAGCATGCTCCGTACCCTGCCGTCTGCTGCGACTGTTGTTCAGCCTTATATTTTACCTTGCTTTTTGCAGGAGACTGATACCTGTCCCTCCACCCACGCTGCCATCTCATGAACCTGTTCATGCCTTCTCCACAAAGGCACCACTGCCAAAATCCTCTGCCTTTGGAGAGAGGTCACTCAAATGCCAGCAAGATCAATCTTAATCACAGAATAACATCACATTTAGAGGTACGAGAATCCCTGCTGAGGCACCTACCCAAGGGCTGTGCAATCCTGAATTCCTTCCCTGTCAGCAGCTGAAGAAAGGTGAAAGCAACACCCAAACTTAGGGAATAATTTATGCCTCCCTGCCCACAAGATGTCACCCTGAATTTTAACAGAGGTAGACTTGCCCTTAAATATTAACTTCTCTCCCCTTCTTCCCATATTCTGTTCATTAGAATCAGCTCCACTAGCTCTTAAGTAGTGACTATTTACACACAGTCACAGAAATCCCCTTCGAATCTTTCCAGCCCTGACCTCGGTCACATACCCGCAGTACTTCCCACCACGGAATCCCAGGCTCTCTTTCCTCTAACGTCTCACCGTGCAGGGTGAGCATTTTCAGATCGGTCTGCACAGCCCAGTCCAGTGTGACCAAGGACTGTTTCAGTTACATTCGTCTCTCAGGTCTGAGCGTGCGGGAGAAGCTTTAATGCAGAGTTTTCAGTCTGTTATCTGATACCAGCAGCCTCAGATTTCAAGTTATTTCCCTGCTTTTGGACAATAAAACAACCCACCATCCCAGCATGAAAAGGGGGAACAAAAAAGCATCTCTAAACCTTCTTGGAAGTGGAAGCGACAACAGCCTTCCGAGAGCGCACGTGCCAAGTCTTTAGCCTTGGAAAAGTGACGTATTTGAATTTCTAAGGTTTAGATCGCACTGTTATTTTAAAAACTGATTCAGTTTGTTTAGACCCCAGAGCTGCAACTCCATCTTGAGAATACAGTGATGTGTACACAAAGCTTTGCTGCTCTTTTCATCGAGAAAGAAAACTGTTTCTGCCAGATTTTTTTTGCTGCACCCGCTTTACATATTCCCGCAGCTCGCTCGCTCTCTGCGGAGACCGCAGACCCGGTTGTGGGAAGGGAGCGTGTCAATGACCCATTAGAAAGCTGACATGACATTTATGTGCACATTTACCAGGGTTGCTCTCACAAGAGCAATAATTACACGCACAAATGAGGTTTGAAATTGCCCTTTTATGAAAATTCAAACCTTGATATTTAAGTATTTAATAAGAACCTATCTTGCATCTGATTTGCAAATCAGATGGTTGCGGTGAAGGCTGAGTTTGTCAGACAGGACATGGGTGCTGTGCCATTTCTGGGACTGTTTTGAGGGATCGTTTACAGAGCACCCATGCATGGATTTGGCTTTTTTGGATGAAAATATTGGTTCCATTTCTGTGTGAGTGTCAGCAAACTGCTGCCTGGGAACCAATAACTGGACACGCAGAACAGACATCAGAGCACAGGTGTAAACTTGAGGTCCCTAAAGACAGGGCGACATATATCAGAGGGCAACTATAAACAGCTTTGCACAATATCACTGTGCTATAACAGCATAACAGACCTTTGTCAAAGTCCTCCCAGCCTGCTGCTCCACATACAGGACACTCCACGTGGGACACACCGAACCCACGTACCATGCACCACCTTTTCTCGTTAAAGCACATTCTTGTGTGGTTAACTCAAAATGTTTGGGGCTGCTTTCAAGGGATGATTCTTCTTGATTTTATGGGAACAGAGTTGAACAGTGACTACATTGGAAGATTTACTATAGATGTGAGGTGGACAGTTGGAGTTGATGATCATAGAATCACAGAATTATTATGGCTGGAAAGGACCTCCAGGATCAACAAGTCCAGTCTTCAACACAACATCTCCCTAACACCCAGACCATAGCCTCAATTGCTCTAGCTACATGTTTCTTAAACACTTCCAGGGATGGTGACCCCATCACCTCCCTGGGCAGTCTGTTCCAGTGCCCAAGATTAGAGAACTACTTCCCTGTGTTGGTTTTGAGCCTCATATCATTTAATTAGGTGCCCCTAGTTTTTGTTAGGAAAGACCTTGAAGGTCTTAGTTCTAACCTTGACAATTCTATGATTATTTTCCTACTTGCTGCTTTTTCTCCAATTCAGGGCATTTGCTGCTTTGGAAATTCTGATGTAAGAGTCAGATTTGAGAAAAGAAGGTAAGGAAATTTCTCTTCTTAATCTTTATACTACAGCAACACTGCTCAGCAGTTCTGTGCCAGCTTGCAACTGAAGGTCTCCCAACACTAAGGTGCAGACTACTGTATATCAGGCAGATAGTCACTGTACCTAATGTACCAGTGGGAAAACAGAAGCACAGAGTGTTCAACTGATTTACCCAAAGCCCACATGTCAAGTTTGTGCCAGAGCTTGAAAGTAGCACTGAGATCACCTGGCTCTCAGTCTTGAGTTTTAATAGCAGGACCATCTGTGCTCCTAGACACAATACAAATACTTAATTCTGCTGATGAGTTTTAATGAGTTGTACATGCATACAAATACATGTCCACACCAATGGACTATGCCATAGCCATCACACCACCATGCCCTGCAAGGGGGTACAAGTGTAGTAGAAAACTACTTAGCATTGATGAAAGAAGCCAGTACTCTGGCTCCAAGAACCAGAGGCTTAAGTTTTAAAAAAGAAGTTAAAAAGCCCCCTCTCCCATGCCCAACCAGCCTGCTCTTCCTTACTTTTCTGTGTGTATCTGAAGAAGGAACTGGGGAGCTCAACCAAACTTCCGAAAAAGAAAGGTAGCTATGGAACAGCTGTACTGCAGACTACACCTACAGAAGAGTAAGCCATCGAAGCAGAAGCTTTTCTCTCAACATTCACCACAAAAAAGCTATTGACATTTCTGCCATTTCTAATCTGAGTAGATTTTGCTCATGCCAACTACACTGTTGCTATGAAAGCTCATCACCTACCTTAAGAGTAATTCAGACTCCAAGTTAAAATAAAGGCTGAGAAACACCATAAAGAGAAAATCTAAACCAAAACTAGATCTTTAATAGCAGAAAAAAAGTTTATTGCTGTCACATCTTCACTGAATGTAGCTATTGTGCAAGAAAATACAAGAAACACTAAGGGATTAACAACTTTACCCACAGGAAGCTATAATTTCTCAAGAGTTTTCTCTGGTGAGTTCCCCGTAATGATAAACAGATCATTAGGGGTTGGAAGTGACCTCCAGAGGTCATCAAGTCAAATACCCCTGCTCAAGCAGTATCATAGAACCTGAGACGTGCTACATAGGAATGCATCCAGATGGGTATTAGAAGTCACCAGAGAAGTAGACTCCATAACCTCCCTGGACAGTCTGTTCCAGTGCTCAGTAACCCTTACAGAAGATTTTTCTCATATGGAGATGGAACTTCCTGTGCTCCAACTGACACCCATTGTCCCTTGTCTTATCACAGGGCACAAGTGAAAAGAGATTGTCTCTTTCATCTTGACACCCAGTCCTCACGTATTTATAGACAGTGATTAAGTCTCCTCATAACCTTCTCCTTTCTAAACTGAAAAGTCCCAAGTCTCTCAACTTCTCATCATAAGGCAAAGTGGTTCAGTCCCCTAATCATCCTCATGGTCCTCTGCCAAACTCTCAATTAAGTCTTTATCTGTCTAGAACTGGGGAGCCAAGAACTGGACACAATATTCCAGATTGGCCTCACTAGGGCAGAAGAACCTCCTTCTGGTTCAATGAAGAAAAACCTCCCTTGACCTACTGGACACAGTCTTCTTCATGCATCCCAGGATTCCATTGGCTGTCTTGGCCACAAGAGCACATTGCTGTTCCATGGAGAACTTATAGTTCACAAGAACTCCAAGATCCCTCTCCATGAAAGTGCTCTCCAGTAGATCACCCCCCAGCCTTTATTGATGCATTACTTTACTCCTCCCCAGGTGAAGGACTCTGCACTGATTCTTATTAAACCTCATTAGATTCCTCTTAGCCCATCCCTCCATCTGTCCAAGTCTTCCCGAGTCACTGCACATCCATCAGGTGAATCAGCCAGACTACCCAGCTTAGTTGCTGAGGAAACACTCTGTCCCATAATCAAGGTCATTAATAAAGATATTAAACAAATCCGGACCCAACACAGATCTCCAGTCTCCAGCTAGGCTCTGCACCATTAATTACTCTTTGGGTTCTGTAAGTTTACTCCACTGAGTCCACCAACCCCATAAATACTTTGTAGGGCACTTTGTAGGGCAACACACCACAAATGCATTGCTCAGGATGGCAGTGCTTAAGAAAAAGCCTCTTGGAATGGCAGGATCTCAAAGATCCATGCAGATTCAAACTCCAGAGGCAAGAGCTGATTTGTTTCAGTTACCATCCACCTTTTCTGATGATTATGATTTGCTTTCAAAGAACCCTGTGCCAAAGTAGCAGCTGACGAAGACCAATTCAGGAAACTTACACAAAACATTTCCAGCTGTGAAACAACCAGCATTCTCTAAGTTCTCACCACCATTCTCCAGGACTTCAAGTCAGGCTCAGTTTTGATAGGCAGTCATATAGGAGGGCAGCTCTATTGCATCCTGATTCTATCAGTGGCATTGATTTCAGCGAACGACACTCACATTAAAAGAAAGTTTGCATATCCAGACCCACCTCCTTCCACCTTCCCTTCCCTGAGCTGCCACTGTGCTAGGTTCTCCTGTGGATTTTGTTAGTAGTTTACAAACAGTGACTACACATAGTCACTCAATGACCACAAGTTGCTCAACATGGATTGGACTAGATGATCTTTCGAGGTCACTTCCAGTCCCTAACGATTCTGTGAACCTTGTATAGAAATGTACAGGTCAATTTTATAAGTAGAGAGGATATAAGATTTAATGCCAGTAGCCAGCTTTAGGATTTTATAGCCTGACTATAATCACAGACTTGCAAGCTTCTGAGAAAAATCATGTAAATAATTACTCATTGCTATTAGCATGTTGCAGTATTTTTAAGTAATCCTGAATGTTAGGCACTGGCCAAGTCTAAGAAGGAGAAGTCCCTTTGCAAGGTACATATTATTTTCACAGAACCACAGAACATTAAGGATTGGAAGGAACCTCCAAAGATCATCTGGTCCAATCCCAACGCCACAGCAGGATCACATAGATTAAGTCTCACAGGAACACATCCAGGTGAGATTTAAATATCTCCAGAGAACAGGACAACCTCCCTGGGCAGCCCCTTCCAGTGCTCTGTCACCCTCACTGTGAAGAAGTTCCTTCTCAGATTGATGTGGAACCTCCTCTGTTCCAGATCCATTGCCCCTTGTCCTACCACTGGATGAGCAGAGCCTGGCTCTATCCTCCTGACACCAAACCTTCACATATTTATCAACATTAATGAGGTCACCCCTCAGTCTTCTTTTTTCCAAGCTCAAGACCCAGCTCCCTCAGCCTTTCCTCATCAGGGACATGCTCCACTCCCTTAATCATCTTTGTGGCTCTGTGCTGGACTCGCTCCAGCAGTTCTGTGTCCTTCTGGATGCTCTATTTCCCTTCTTTTGTCAAGGAGAATCCACTTCTGCAGAGCAAAGGGTAGCGTTTGTACACCAGACACTCATTTTTACTACTGATCCCAAAGCACTTTCCTAAGCTGCAGCACCTGGCATATTGTCTGAGAAAGAAAATTTATCAGAGAATAAAACATTGGAACACCAAGCTGCCCCATTCAACAGACAGATTTTTCCATAGAGACAATATGTAAAAAACAATATAGACCTGGAAAAGAGATACCTATGTTAATTAACAGCCCTTGACAAAGCCCTCACACCCACCTTTGTAGAGCAGAAATTATCTTTCCTTGTAGCTTCGACTCCAAGCTCATGCAGCTTGTAAAAAAATAATGAAAGGTGTATGGATAAAAAAGTATTGAAACAATTCCTCTCCCACAGTACCAGAGACTTCAAGCTCTCCAGTGAACTGGTTTCAACTTGTTTTTTCTCCATTGTTTGTTATTTTTATGAGGAGAATCACAGAATCACAGAACATTAGGGATTAGAGGGGACCTCAAAATATCATCTAGTCCAATCACTCTGCTACAGCAGGATCCCCTAGATCCAGTCGCACAGAGAACCAAAGGAAATAACTGAATTTCAGGGAGTAACTGCCTGTTTACACTCAGCTGGCACCCAGTTGACCCAGTTCTTCCTTGATGAAACCCAGACAGTGATTAGTGGTGTGAGACCAGTCTCTACACTTCGGCATCTAAATTAGCAGGTCTGAACATAGCTGAAAATTAATTTTCCCACTACCATTTATCAAGTAGGTAAGAATTACAATCACAGAGCTGGAGGAGACAGACCCTGCAATCAGAATTCATTCCTTACTCACTACCAAGACACCAGAAACAATACTATCATGGTTCCAGGTTATTCAGGGTAGCAGAACACATTCTGGTTAATGAGGATAAATTTTTCTTCAGACAAAGAGTCAAGCAAGTGTCCAGCTGCTGGAAAATATATACGATAAATTTCACTAAAATTTGCTAACTTCATTTAAATATTTTTACTTGATTTCATTATAAATAAACTCACCACTGAGATATTTTTTGGGGGAAAAGAAACAAACCAGAAAAACCATTCATAGAATCATAAAATCATTCAGGTTGGAAAAGACCCTTGGGATCATCGAGTCCAACCGTCAATCCTACTCTACAAGTTAACCCCTAAATCAGACCCCCCCTCAACACTACATCTAAGCTACTTTCCTCAACTCCTACAGTAGCTGTACACCCCAAGCAGCATGCACAGCTCTCTAGTCACCTCATTGTTACCCGATAGCCAAGTATGACCCAGGCTGCTATCAGTTTGTACACCACCTTGTATAATTAGTTCTGCTCTACTAGAGCAACGGATTTACTTAAGGATGAAGGAGTGAAAAGATTTTATCCCTGAGCAGGCCATTAAAGTTTCGTTCTGATTTCTCTTCCTTAGCAGGTTTTTGCCTTTATCTTTAAAGGCCATGTGAAAACAAGTATCTCCTCAGGTTATATCCACACATTATCCTCCTCCCCTAAAACGTCCGTTTCCTTGTCACACTCCTGTTTCTGAGTCTGCAGAGAAGCTACTTCACGCACAGAGGAAGATCTCATCTTGGCTAACACAGAACACAACCCCTTCCTTATTCACATTCTATCAGAAAATCATTGCATTTTCCAAGAACTGTGGAAAAAAATAGGCATTATGGAGCAAGTTCAGGTCAATAGTGAGATAAAAATCCACTTGAAAAATAAGTTATCTCAAGCTGACAGACCAAGAGTCACTGTCAATCAATATCCAAACCAAGTGGTGAGTAAAACGTGATAAATTAGTGGGGGAATTCAAAATCCTCTAAAAGAGAATGACTCAGGAACCATACAATCATCAAGAGAAGATAACAGACCCAGCGGTCTGTCACAAAGCTGTGGAGCATCCTTCCTGCCCTCAAGGATTAATTTGACAGCCAACATTAATGCCATTCCTCAGAGGGTTTTGCATAAAAGTTAATCTAGACCGAAGGTTATTAAATTGCAGAATCACAGAATCACAGAACATTAGGGGTTGGAAGGGACCTCAAAAGATCATCCAGTCCAATCCCCCTGCCAGAGCAGGATCACCTAGAATTCACCTAAATTCATAACATAGTTAAAACTACTCCTAAGGGTTTTACTGGAGAGATGTAAATATTTGGGTCCAGCAAGAGACTGAATAAGAATATGAACAAGCCCCATCCCCGGAACCATCCTAGGTCAAGTTGGAACTTGGGGCTTTGAGCAACCTACTCTGGTTGGAGACATCCCTGTTCATCACAAGGACATTGGACTAGGTGACTCTTAACATTGCCTTATAATCCAAACCATTCTACAATCCTATAATTCTGAGGTGTTAAGGAAATACATAAAATCATGGTTTGGCATGCAAACCCAATGGTTTTGAAGCTTTAAATGCCTTTTTAAAAATCATCTGCTTCACATAACTGGGGGCTCTGCCATTAAAGATGATCCAGCTAGTAGAAACTTTATTTGGGACCAAGCACAATTTTGAAGTCCTTGCTTCTGGTTTTAGAAAGGCTCTACCTCTGACTCACGGACCAAACAAACGTGACTTAATGACAGCTGCTGCCTGGCTAAGCCTGCTCCTTTCCTCAAGACCTTCAATTTTTTGTCCCTTTCTATGTGCACAGAGAGAAATTTTAGCATCTGCTGTGTTTTCTTGATCCAGTGCCAAGACAGCACCCAGAATTTCTTCAGAAATTAAATTACAAAGAAATACCACCAGCACTGAACCACAGATGAAGTGAAGAATGCAGTAGATGGTACTGTGGGGTGCAGGGTCAGACCCCATAGAGTATAAATCAGCAAAACTAACTGGCATTACAGTGCCCTCCTAGAAATTACCCCATTCTATTATCATAAAGTTCATTTTTTCAGGTGTTTCTATTTCAACTCAGTATTTATTAGCATTAACTGAAGGCTACGATGATGCTTTCACTGAACTTGGGAGAAAAACCAATGCTGAGCATCTGAACACTTCTCAGAGAGCTATACCTCATTGTTTTCTGAGGTCAGGAAAAAGAGCTAATAAAGCAGATTAATAGATTCCAAAAGAAAATAAATTTAAAACTCCCTGTAGTTGCACAAGACAGCTTGAAAATGGCAGGACTGTTTCTTCAATGATCTTACAGGTCTTTTCCAATATAAACGATCCTACGGGAACCAACTCACACATCTTCTAGAGGAAACAGACTTGACTGCTTTCATACCTCAGGGCTATGGATCATTAAATTCAAGGTGATACCAACAATTTATACTTCATCCCCATCATGTTACATCTGTCCAGCATGAAATTACAAGTTTCTATATTCATATAGAAAAAAATCATATCGCTGAATACTTGTGAGGGGGGAACCCATTTACTGACTCCCTATTAACACGGATATAGAATAAAGTCACAGAGTCACAGAGCATTAGGAATTTGTAGGGATGTCAAAAGATCATCCACTCCAATTCCCCTGTCAGAGCAGGATCCCCTAGATCAAGTCACACAGGATCACAGAATTGTTTAGGTTGGAAAAGACCTTCAAGACCATTGAGTCCAACCATCAACACTACTGTCCCAAGACCACTGCTAAACCCTGTCCATAAGCTCCAGATCTCCATATTAACAAGAAGAAACATGCAAATAAGAGAATTTCTGATATTTCCTTACCAATTTTCTATAAATATCAGTGGTTTGATTAACTACCAGGGTCATATCTAACTTAACAAATGTTGGAGGATCTATATCACCACATTTATCTGTGAGACAAATTATTCTAGAATCATTATTCAAATCATTAATGTTGGAAGAAACCTACAAGCTCATCCAGTCCAACGCTACAGTTTTTGACAACACGACTGCTCTTGCTTGTTAGGAGCCGTCCACAACAAATCTCTGACTCATGGAGGCAAGCTTAATTAATTTATTTGTTATCAACCCAAAAGTCAAAATAAGTATTATTTACTGAAACCATGCCTGCAGTATGGGGAATAAGCGAGAGGAGTTAGAAATCTTTGT
>JAOXOE010033271.1:0-10340 GCA_028565055.1 Phoeniculus purpureus
CTTTTTCTTCCCCCCCGCGGCTTTGACATAAGAGGTTTATTTTTGATCTGCTCCGCTGTTTCCCCCCATCTCCTCCCCTCTCCTCTCCTCATCCCCCCTCCCCTCCCCTGCCAGCCGGAGCCTGGGGGAGGAGGAGAAGAAGAGAAAGAAAAAAAAAAAAAAAGAAGACGCTGAGAGAGAAAAAAACCCTTAAAAAAAAAATCCAACCCGCTTTTGGATGCGATTTGAGGCCAATCAGGCGCCGGGAGCCCCGCCTGCCTCCGAGTGTCAACTCCAGCCTGTTGCTCTCCCAGCTTTAACCCCTTCAGCCTGGGGAGAAGAAGTTAAAGGGGGACATCGGTGGGGCTTTCCAGTGCTTAAAGAGGACCTCTAGGGAAGATGGGGACAGACTTTGCCCAGGGCCTGTTGCGACAGGACAAGGGCTGGTGGTTTAACGTGAAAGAGGGAGATTCAGACTGGAGAGAACCAAGTTTTCTCTAGTTTTGTGCTGAGGGTGGTGGTTTATATCCACATTGCCCAGAGAGGTGGGAGAAGTCCCATCCTTTCGTGTTGGTCAGGTTTGACACTGGGGCTCTGTGCAGCCTGCTCTAGTTGGAGATGTCCCTGCTCACTGCACAGGGTCGAACTGGATGGGCTTTGAAGGTTCCTTCAACTGAAACCAGTCTGTGGTTCAGCCCAGCAGAGGGGCTTGGGGACATGATTCTGCCTCAGGGGCATCCGGTTCCTCTCCCATTTCCCCCAGCACCCCTTCACCACTGGAAAGCATCACTGGGCTTTTGGCAGCTGGAGAGCATCTCATTTCAGGCTGCTTGGGAAAGAGCACCTCAGGCCCCAGGGAAAGCTCCAGCAGGGCCAGGCAGGAGTTTCCATGCCCCATGTACAAGCAGTTGGGTCCACATGCGCTTTCCTCCAGCTGGAATCAGGCAACGGGCTCAGTCAGACTGGTATAAAATACCTGTGAGAATAAAACAATGCAGCCAGCTCCTACTGTTCCCTTCTTTTGGGGGGGAGTGTTAGGGGGGGATGTTGTGCAACTTCATTTAAAATACAGCTCTCCCCCTTGGGGACCCAGTTTTTCTTCTCATGCACATTCCCTTGCAGTGAGTGAAAATTCCCTGGAATATCAAAGCCTCAAGGTTGAAACCAGGTAGCTGCTGCCATGTGCTGAGGTCAGGCGATGGGCAGAAACACTGTCCCAGGCTGGGAATCTGCTCAGCACCGGGGAACAACCAGCTGTAATGGAGAAAGGGAAATCATGCCTTATCTGTTACTCCTTTCCTCTCAAGCCCCCCTTCCCTACTAGTTCATGCGATTCCTGGCCTCTGGAGCACCCTTTGTGCAGCACTGAGATATCCCAGGATGTCCTTGCCACAGTCTGGGGGTGGTGGGTCCCTCTAAACCTTTTACAGGGAGCAGCACATGCTCAGCACTGAACTTGTGATCCTTCAGCCTCACTGCGGATGAAACCCCAGGCGCCAGCTCCTCCATATTGCGGGGGTTTATTCCTTTAAATTAATCTTTAAATGATCCAAAGCAGCATCTGGCACCTCAGAATTCCTGGGAAACCAGTGTCCAGCCACAGCTGGGCACAGGGTTAAAGGCTGCTCCCCCTTTACTCCAGGAAGTATTTACATCTGCCCCTCTATTATTATCTCCACTTAAAAGCCACAACCCTACCTATATAGTAAACACACAGCCCTGGCTCTAAATAGCAGCCCTGCCCTGGGGCCAGGGCTCTGATTACTTCTCTTTTTAAAGCGTGGGGTTTGTGACCTGTAGGAGGGGAGGAAATAAATAATAATTAAAAACAATAAAAAAAGCACCCCTAGGCCCGGTGTAGCTCAGCCTGGGCCATCTCTCAGGGCTGTGGATGGAGTGTTCTCCCAGTGCCTTGGCTGCTCTCCTCTCCTGGCAGGGAGCTCAGCCCGCAGCTGGAGAAGCTTCTCTGGAGTGGCCAGGGTGGCTTTTCCTCTCTCTGCAGCTCCGCTGGGTTGAGGAGAAAACAGTTTGCCTTTTAAAATGAGAAAGAAAACACAGAGTTTGGACCAGTAGCCACAAGTGAGCCCTGACTCTGCCTCCTTCAAGCCCAAACCCCACTGGAGGCGCCCTCCTCTCACTGGGAGGGTGGTGGGGAGAGGCGATGCCCCTGCTCTGAACTGGGACAGGTGAGGCTGCAGGCAACGTGGGGGCATGTCTCTGCGACAGGATGTAATTTATTCCCGGCTTTCCACTCTCAGAGCTGCATCTTTGATCTGGGAGGACATGGCCTGCTCTGTATAGCTGGAAGGCCCCGCTGGTTTTCATTAGCCGCTTGCTCTGAGCACGGTAGCTGGAATTCCGTGGAGCCCCGATGAGCCTGGCCAGACTCCTTAGGAACCAGCTCGAAGGCAGAGAGCAAACCCTTGCCTGGGTGCCCCTCTGCATCTCCTCCCAGCAGAGGCTGAGGCACCCCAAGGCTGTTTGGGGCTCCTGCCTCTTAACCCCTTGCGGGCCATGCTGCCCCAAGCTTCTCCCATTGCTGTGGGGTTGTGTGGCATGCAAGCCATTAACTCCCCGCTCACTGTGATTTAAAGACCCTTTTGATCAAACAAACCCTTTTGCAAACATCTGCCCTGCTCCCCTTTGCCTGTCCCCAGCTCTGCAGACCAGGCAGCGGGCAGATCCCTCCCACACCCCTCCCACCCTGCGCTCCTGTTGCCCAGCACCCATCTCCCGGGGCGGTTTGGGTGCCAGGATGAAGCCCACGTTGCCTTAGCTGTCCCATTGCAGGAGTCTCTGGGATGCTTTGTAGTGGCCTCCTTGCTCTGCAGAGGGGCTCACAGCCCTGTGTGTGGTGCCAGCCTGGGGACTGAGCTTGTCCCCTGTTTGCTTTGCCCTCAGCTCAGGGAAAAGATTTACTGGAGGATTATTTGGGTCTTTTTAGCTTGAAACAAAGAAGACTGAAGGGTGACCTCATTAATGTCAATAAATATGGAAAGGGCAGGTGTCACGAGGATGGAGCCAGGCTCTGTTCAGTGGCATCCAATGACAGGATGAGGGGCAACGGATGTGAGCTGGAGCAGAAGAGGTTCCACATAAATATAAGAAGAAACTTCTTTGCAGTGAGGGTGACGGAGCACTGGAAGGGACTGCCCAGGGAAGTTGTGGAGTCTCCTCTGGAGGTGTTTAAAACCTGCCTGACCATGTTCCTGTGTGACTGGATCTAGGGGGTCCTGCTGTGGCACGGGGATTGGACTGGATGGTCTTTCGAGCTTCCTTCCAATCCCTAATGTTCTGTGATTCTGTGATCACAGAGCAGATGGTACCACTAGATGTCAGTGCCGCCCTACACTGCGGGCTGGGAAACCCTAAATCCACCCCATCCCTGCCAGGAGCCGGTCCTGTAGCAGCAAAAGAATAGCTGAGGCTGCCAGCTCAGACCTCCCTGATGTCAGAAGCACCAATTCACAGAGTCTGTTTGGTTGGGAGACACCTTAAAATCAACAAGTCCAACCTTCGACCCAGCACCGCCAGGTCATCACTAAACTATAACCCTCAGCACCGGGTCTACAGGTTGTGGTTTAAACACCTTAGGGTGGTGACTCCACCAGTTCCATCCAGTTCCCTTTGAAGCAGCAGGTGGGATGAAATCTGTCCCACAAAGGCGTCTGGGTCCTGTGTCCTGCGACTCATCACAAGGGCAGGCTCAAATCCATTATTTACTCTGCCCTGGTGAGACCTCACCTGGAGTCCTGCATCCTGCATTCCTGGAGCCCTCAACACCAGAAGGATGAGGAGCTGTTGGAGGAGGTCCAGAGGTGGCCATGGAAATGCTCAGAGGGCTGGAGCCCCTGTGCTCTGGGGACAGGCTGAGAGAGTTGGGATTGGAGGAGAAGGCTCCAGGGGGATGTTATAGCAGCTTTCAGTACCTGAAAGGGGCAGTCTGAAGGCTGGGGAAGACTGTTCCCAAAGGCAGGGATGACAGGATGAGGGGTCATGGTTTGAAGCTGGAAAAGGGCAGATTGAGGCTGGACAGGAGGAACAAATTGTTGAATCTGAGGGTGGGGGATCCCTGGAACAGGCTGCCCAGAGAGGTGGTGGAAGCCCCATCCCTGGAGCCATTCAAATTCAGGGTGACTGGGGCTCTGGGCAGTCTGATCTGGTGAGTGATGGCCCTTCTTTGTGTAGGGGGGTTGGACTGGGTAACTTTTGGAGGTCACTTCAAACCCAACACAGTCTATTTTTCTGTTCTGTGATCTTCAGTGAAACCATCTCAGGCGCAAGGGCTGACAGGGGGGGTTCAGGGGAACTGTTCCCACCTGAGGCTGGGAAGAGAGGGGAAGACTTGGGCTCAGTTTGGAGAATCGAGTGAGAGCTGGCACTGAATTAGGCAGCAAACTGCCATCCTGGTAGAAACCCACCATCACTGTGTTGAACCCACCACACCACCACACAGCCAGGAGAGGGCCCCCCTGCCTTACGAGTGGGGATTATTCAGTGTTTGTACCTCAAAACCTTCAGTAATCCCTAAAATAGCGGGGTTTGTCTGTACCTTAGAACAGTATTTGATCCTTCTGTGCAGCAGCCCCCAGCCCTGGAGCCTCTACCCTGGTGGCTCAGTGGGGTTCAGTGGCTGTGTGAGAGTGATGCTGGGGAAAACTATCATTCCCACTGGGTTTCTCACATGGGGGGAATCGAGTTTTCTGAATTAGGAAAGGGCAGAAACAGCCAGGCTGAGTCTTGATTTATCAACTGATGATGCCACCTCTGCAAATTTGGTTCCATAGATGCAGCGTGAGCTGGGAACATTGAAAGCCAGGGTCCAGAGCTTTGATTTGGTTTCATCTGAGCTGATTTGATTGGAAAGGATTCTACTTCTGATTTCTAACCCTTTTTGAGGCACCTCTGTATTTATTATTTGATTTTCAGTTGAATTTTGATTCATGACACCACACACTGCACTCAGTGAACTTCACACCTCGAGGTGCATAGCAAGAAAGAGTCACCAGAGAGCAACCTCATCCCAGGATGGGTTGGCAGCTCCACTTAGGGCAGGTGTGGCTGCAGTGGCAGCAGGTTTAGAGTTTTCAAGGATCAAGGATCAAGTCCTGTTTCTAGTCCTGCAGCCTGCTCCCAGACTTTGTGCTCCTTGAGGTGCAGCTTCTCTGCTTCATGGCTGCCACTTGAGGCTTGTCAGGTGTCCTGAGAGCAGCCCATGAGCGAGAAGATCCTCCAAGGATCACCTGGCCCTTCCCCAAGCCCCTTGCAAAGCTGAGATTAAATCCTCTACATTTGAGAGAGACCCCTAAACCTGCCCTAGGGCTGCTTGTCCTATGAACCAGCCCTAAAAGAGCCAAGAAATGTTGGATCAGATGATCCTTCAGGTCCCTTCCAATGTTACATCAAAACAAAGGAGATAATTTGGACAAGTTATAATGAGAATACTCTAGATTAAAAATAGACTAAACCAAACCCCCCAGACCTGAGTCTTCCCTCCTCCCTATTCCACTCTTGCATGGTTTATGGGCTGACGAAAATGACTGACCTTCATCCTGAGTGATGAGCAGCTCAGCAGATGGCTGGTGAATTGCCTTCACCCCAGGTTTATTCCAGATGTGCATCATGTGGACAACCTCTGAGCCTTTCCCAGGTCTGCAGCTTCACCCTTCTGTTAGCCAGGTGTCTTCATGTCTTGGCGGTTTATATCTCTCTAACATGAGCGTCACATTAAGCTGATGAATCGAGGATGAGCCCTTCTCAGGCAGGTGGGTACAAGACAGAGCTGGGTAGTCCTGGGTCATAAATCTTCAGCCTTGAAAGTGTCTGGATGGACAGTGAGATACATGAGATACTGGTTCTGGGGGGAGATGTGTAGGGGCTCTCAGGAGTTTGGGGAAGACTCTTCACAGGGTATCACAGGATGAGGGAACATGGTTTGAATCTGGAAAAGGGCAGAATGAGGCTGCGCAGGAGGAAAAACTTGCTGAATCTGAGGGTCGGGTATCTCTGGAACAGGCTGCTCAGAGAGGTGGTGGAGGCCCCATCCCTGGGGCCACTCAAGGTCAGGCTGGCTGGGGCTCTGGGCAACCTAGTCTGGTGAGTGCTGGACCTGCTTGTTGTAGGGAGGTTGGACTAGACGGCCTTTGGAGGTCCTTCCAACCCAACACATCCTGTGATTCTATTCTATATGGAACCATCATCTATTTCCTCTAAATTTCCATTTGCTTTTTTAAAACACTCTGGAAAGAACCTGTGTGCATCTTCCTTAAAAGACGAGACATAATAAATACCAAGTGGGGTATAGGAACTACCAGCAACCCCAGGATTTGCAATATTGGCTGGAAATCAGGCAAACCCAAGCTTTATGATTTGTATGATGTTCCCATACTGAAGCTCTGCCAGATGCCAGAGCTGACCTTATGTGTAGGACTCTGCAAGAAGGCTGTAGGAGCAATGAGACAAGGTGCAGGGCTCCTTCTTCTGTGTCACCTGTGCATGGGGACAGCAGTGTTGTACTTGAAGATGTTTAAAGTGGGGCAGGTAAAGAGCTGCTGCCATTCCTGTTGTGTAGAAGAGCTGCAAGAAACTCAAGGCAGAGCCTCCTGCCCATCTCCAGTTGTTATCATCTGAGTCAGAATAAATCTGACTACATTCAACATCTTCCTGGACAAAGGCTGGGGCAGGTTTTATCTTACAGAGACCTTCATGTGCTCAGGTTTATTGCAGATCTCTCACTCAGTGATCCAGTCTAGACCCAGCCAGTTTTTCTCTCCTCCAAACCTTTGTTTCCTGGAGAGCCGCCTAACAGCTCGCTTTGACTCATCTGCAGTCCCTGGAGAGGGTTCTCCTTCCTGCCCATGTGCTGGGGAGCTGGGAGAGCACAGCCTGAACTTGGGTGGGAGCCCAGCCTTCCGATCTGCCAACCTTCCAGCCAGAGACGAGTGAGTGGTTTGCAACGTTGGCTTTTCCCTGCCTGCAACCATCCCCCTCTGTCTTTGTCCTGGGCTGCTCAGATGGTCTCTGTGAAACCACTTCTCCTGCGAACTGGAACATCCAGGGGGGATGTGAGGTTGGGGGGATCTTTTTTCCCCCCTCTTATTTCTAAATCCACATCCTTTGCATTGCAACAGTGATGAAATAAAGAACATGTCATCACTTCCCAGAGGTGATTGGGATGGAGCAGGAGGAAGGTGGGAGAAGGAGGGTCCATGCTGCAGAACACCTCACATTGAAATTTCAAGGTCAGGGTGAGACAGATTTTACCTTAAAGTGGTTTTTAGGCAAAAATAAAAGTAGAAGCTGAATTTACCTTGTGTCTGTTACAATCCGTTAGTATCAGTAGCTGTTGAGGGAATTCCAAATGTGCTTCCATCTCCATTCCCTGCTTGCCATGTGCTCTCCTTTACATCACCTATATCCAGTCCATTTCAATGGCAATTCCAGGCAAACTTCAGGACATGAAGAATAGCCAAGTTCAGCCCCAAACACTTGGAAAACCCTGCAGATTGAAACCTCAGGTTATCTTGGACCATCTCCTTTGTGTAGTCTGCCCCTTCATGTTGGCAGGAGACATAACAGAGATACTGCCCTCTGCCCACTCTGGTTCCAGAGGGATGTGCTGTGGAGATAGAAGCACCCCAAGTAGACACCACAACCCTGGGAGTGCTCAAGGGCTTTGTCTGGCTCCTTTCTGGTGACAGGGACAGGGAAAACCACATTATGACCTTGAGCTGGAGGGAAAATAGAATAAAAATATTGCTCACCTCTTGTGTGGAGGGCTCTGAGATGTAGCCAGCAAAGGGGACCCCAGAGGGCAGTACGTGCTCCATAGGCTCTGCAGCTTTGCCGCTCACCATGGACTCTGACAGGGTGTTTGGACTTTTGAGGTCCCTTCCAGCCCTTGACATCCTGTGATTCTCTGATTCTGTGAGCAGGAAAGCAAAGGCAGCACAGGGTTTGGCTTGTGAACCAAGCTCCATCATTAGATAGGTGATTCTCCCCTGTTCTGAGACAGTGAAGACAGGGGAGGCTGTGGGAAAGCAGCCAGCTCATCCATCCATTCACTTCAACTCTAGTGATGCTGCTGAGCCGTGAACATCATGGGTCAGAGGGAGTCCAGCTAAAGCCCAGTGTCTGGTGGGATGGAGTGGGTTACAGCTCAGGCTGAGCCAAAGCAGTCGCATTTTCTGCCTGCCTTTGCCCATCAGGAGGCAATCAGTTGTTCTCCAGGCTGGATGTAAAGTTCTGCCAGTTGGGTTTGACTCATCCTCTTGCTTCTGGAGATCTACCAGATGGAGGGGCTGGAGCTCCCAGGGCAGCAGTGACTAATCCTGGTTTGATGACCTCTAGGCTGGACTGCCTGGAACCAAGGTGCTCTCATTGTTCATGTAGGGGCCTTCTTTCTGTTCCTTTCTCATCTGCTTCTCACCTGTATCTCTGCAGGCAGGGACACAACTGAGCTCCTTGCAGCTCAGCATAGGGGGTCTTCTGTTGTGGTTTCCTCCAGCACTAAACACCAACCAGCACCTGGGATGGTGCTGGGAACCGTCCCAGGTTCTGGTTGGTGTTTAGTGCTGGAGGGGAACAAGAACTTCGTGTCCTTAACCATGAAGCCACAAAGAGCAAAGAGAGCAGAGCAGAGGACAGGAAGAAGCACAACAGCCTCCCCATTCCACTCAGGAACCCGAGAAACCATGGGCTCAGCCCAGAGCTGGGTGCTGCTGCTGTAAGGTGGCACTTCTGGAGCCATGGAATCATGGAATGCTTTGGGTTGGAAGGGACCTCCAAAGGCCATCTAATCCAACCCCTGCTGTGGTCTCTGAGATAAACTTGCCCTGTTGAGTAGGATGGTGCTGGGGGAAGAAGTTCCTTCCTGGCACCTCAGGATGCTCATGGCTGTGTCCTTTTCCCCTGGCACCCCCACCCTCTGTGCTGCCCAGTTTCCCTTTGCAGCCCTATCGACATCCCTGTTCAGGCTGAACTTTGCTCGGCAGACAGAGGTTCCTGATCCAGAGAGCCTAGCACAGTCAGATGATTCTTTGGGGTCACAAGTTCAGCCACAAGGCACACGACAAGCAAACCATGGCACGGGGAAGTGCTGGCACCGAAACCAGCCAGGCAGTGGGCTGTGGGCTCTATGTCTTAAGCAACAGCCCAGACTTGTGTTTCATATGGGCTCAAATCCTTAAGCTGGGCTTAAAAAAACCCCAGCCTGTCTGCGAGAAGGACTTCATTTTGTTATTAAACCAGTCGAGTACTGGAAAGGAGTGTGGGCTATGAGATCGTGTGTGGTTTGGTGGCAGCTTAGGACCACTACAGAAATGTCGATCCTCCCCTCTGGGCACAAACCAGCTTGCACAGAAGCTGCTGCAGGGTAGGAGGATCCACTGAGTAACCCCCTGTACAGCCCATTCTGATGTTGGGGTGCTTATTGTTGTCAGTACATCTGTTCCTCAGTCACAGAGGGTTTCTGAGCACTCTCCACGGCTGTCCTTTTAGTTGTCCTGCTTCAAAAAATCTCACCAATGCTGAGAACTTTCTACCTCCCAACACCACCAGTCACCCCCAGCATCTTCCCTGGTCCCAAACAGCATTCTGATGGTTTGCGGGCATGGGGAGTTTTCTGTAAGCTCCATGTCCCAGGGTCTCTGAGGAGGGGACATTATGGCTGTTAGCCCTAACCCAGGGCTCCCTTTGGTGGCCCGGGGGGTGCAAGGTGCTGAGCTCTTCCCAGAGGTGGGAATCACCCCTTTGCCTGGGATGGGGTCCAGTGAGGGATGCACTAAAGCTGGTACCTGGGGGAGAAGAGTAGGGGGGTACTCCTGGTCTGGAGGCATAGAAAGGGGAGTGGCAGGTCTGAAGGTTCATGGAGGGACATGACCCTGTCCTAGTGTCACCTGAGCAGCAAAAAACATCTATCATAGAAGAATGGAAAATAGTTCTAAGACCTTCAGATCCAGACTGTCACCCCAAGCCCACTAAACCGCGTCCCGAACAGACCTACCCGGTCAAGCAGCGAGTCCCCCCCTCCCCACTTTGCCGACCCTTCCGAAACACCAGCCAGGACCTTCCATCTGCACTGCGCACCCCTGCCCCATCCAGACGCCCCCATCCCCACCCCCAGGAGCCACTCAGCTCCATCCTCCCTCTTCCCTTTCAGAGGTGGGGGGGGTGGGCACACAGGACCATCCCTGGGGGGCTGCAGATGGAGATGTTCCCCCGCATCCCCACTGTTCCCTCTCCCGCCCCGGGGAGGCGGCGGCAGCCCCGGCTCTCCCGGCCCCGCTCCGCTCCGCTCCCGGCCCCCCGCACCGGAGTGGCTGTTGTGGGGCCAAACCGCGCCCCGCTCCCGCCACCCCTCC
>JAOXOE010033272.1:0-10339 GCA_028565055.1 Phoeniculus purpureus
TTGAGCTCTGTGGTAGGGGTTGGACTTGATGATCTATGAGGTCCCTTCCAACCCTGGTAATACTATGATACTATGATGATACTATGAAGTGCTCAAAAGAAAGTCAATCAGTTTTACACAGTTGTTCTGTGTTTGGTGAAATCCTGTTTGCTTCTGGTACTCCTGCATCAAACTCTCTTCCAGCATACAAGGAGTTCACTCATCTTGCTGCGGGGATGTTTGCTTTTCCCTCCGGGCAAGCAGGCCAAGGGGGCTGAGGTCAATTGGGTGAGGAAGTGAGGGAGAGAGGTGGCTGCTGCAGGGGATAGGTTGAGCAGGTTTTGGGGTACTTATTATGGGGACAGGGTATTCCTTTTCCCCTCTTCTTATTATGCTCTCCCTGTTTGTGTGTCTTGGGAGTCTGGTTTCAGTTTGGCCCGAGGACACTGCAGCCTGTCTGTCCTTCTGTGGCTCTCTGTCCCTCTTCTGCTTCACTGCCTCCACCACCTTTTTCCCCCTTCCCTTTTTAGTCTTTCCCTTTTATCTTCCTCCTAACTCCATCCTTTCCCGCAATTTTTGGACTGTAGCCTTGGAAACTGCTTAAATTGAATATTTCAGTTTTGCCTAGGAGATTCCCAGTCTTTCCTTTTTACGCCCCCCTCATTCATGGCTTTTAGCATCTCTTAGGAATCAGGGGTTGTCAGGTCTGGATGAGGGGAAGGGTGGACTTGAATTAAGGAAGAACACAAATTTTTTTCCCCTTTTCCCCTTTTTCTTTCCCTTTTTTTGGTTTTTTCTTTTCCTACATAACACTGTCTTTAATAAAGTTTAATATTTCTAATTCCAGTTTCCAGACATGTGTTCACTTTACCTCTTTTCTTCCCCTTTGGGGGGCGGGAGGACATTTCTGTCTGTACGGTTGGGCAGAATATAACTTTATGGACTAACCTGGCGCTAAACCGTGACAACAGTGAAGAAGTGGAGAACTTGTGCCGCTGACAGACAGACCCAGTGGACTCTCAATAGAGCATTCACGGTGGCCAAATAAATCCAGAAATCTGGATTTCAAAACCTGTTCCCTGCCTTAGCACTTGCCAATAGTGTTTCCTATGTTGCACCATCAGGTATGTTGGTATTCCAACGTCAATGTCCTTCAGTACTTTCTGAGGTATTTCAACATTTTTCCAACAACACGTTGACATGTGGTGTCCCTGTTTTTACTTCATCTCGCGTGCTAAGCTGTTGTTGCTACTTCCATGATCATATCAATCGTTAAAACGTTGATAAGTTTATGATAAAGAAGATATTTGCATAGTCCTAAATAGCTACTTGGCTACTGTAAAATGGATTCTATACACAATTAGACTATGAGCATAGGAGCATTATTGAGCTTCAGGGATACCTGTTGTTCACACAAGCCAACAATCATATGGCTGACTCTTGTGTGCTGTATTTCCAATACAGCCTGTTGAGTTGAAATTCTGGATCAGGAGATTTTTCTGTTGTTTTCATGACGTTTCACTTCAGTAAGTTTTTTTAACCATTAAATCTTGCGGTAAGTAGTTGCATATATATATATATATATATAAAATGTATAGCTAGGATACTTGCAGAGTTGTAGAACCCTTCAGGGCCAAGGATAATCTATGCAAGGGATACGTATCATCATCATCATTAGTCAGTCATTTTATCCACCACATATCTTGTTTATATATTCAGTTGAATAATAGTTTCAAACTACCACAATCATCGATGACCTGACATCTATGGTACCACAACTTTCTTTTTCTATGATGTTTAATTCATCTTAGAACTTCTTGAGAGAAAGAGATTATGATAAGGAACTGAAAGAAAAGGGCATCAGAGTATCTGTTTGTTGTTCTGTCTGCAGTTTTAGATGCAAAGTTAAGTTTCCACATAATCTGGCACCATCACGCGACGTTGATTGCTTAGACAAGGAAAGCTGTAAGGGCACCTTTTGCATCGCAAATGCAGAGGAGTCATGTGCATCACATCAGAATCAAGGATTTGCTGGTTGTCATGCGCTGTAGTGAGCGATCAGCTGCTGTCAGGAAGGCTGAGGCACAGCACAGTGAGGAGTTAGTATGTCAAGTTCATGAGACAGTGACTGAGAATACGACCAAGGTACCAACATCCTGGTAAGATCTTTAATAATAATAATATTAAAGAAAAATAGAAAAAGAAAGTGAGACAACAACACGAAAAAAATACATCACTACTTATCACAGAGACATCAGAGAGGCATCAGGCATTGACACAGTGAAATAAGATAATGGACAACGTGCACTGGATGCCTCCTTAATGCATCCTTTGTGGGTGAAGCAAAGTGTGACAAGATGTCTGCTCAGATACTTCCAAAGCAATTTGAAGCACACTCATACACTGTTGTCCATGGCCAAGGGACTTTTCAGACATCCAATAATTAGGAAATAGTATAGATCAAAGGAGTAATGAAACAGATGCACAAGAGGAAGGCTGTAGCTGAAACTGCTGAGACTACATACATGTGATGCAACATGTTCAGTCTCAGGGATGTTCTGTAGTATTAGTTATCAAAGGGGCTGGGGACTGTTTTGCAGTTGGATGAAGATGTTGTACTAATGTTGTCACCAGCTGAAAGTGAGAAGGCTGTGGAGCAGATTCTGTGCATCACAACACATCTAACCAATGTGCTCTGTGCACAACTATTCAGTAATAGCAGAGAGTTTTGCTTTTCCTTTCCTGTCTGCCATCCTGCTATTATTTTCTACACTCCTGCTGCAGCTTAGTCCCTTTTAATAGCATCCAGAAACCAAGCATGTGTTAGAAGAACCCAGCAAAGTGGATGTGCCCAGGATGAGACAATTTTGTGTTATGGATATATCCTGTCTGCTACTTGTTCTCCAGATTGTCAAAATACAGGACAAAAATCAAGCCAAATGTCTGTTTCTATCTTCACCCTTCTTGTGTTGCAACAGTATTATTGGATAGCTCAAAGAAATGAAGTCAGTTTTTTCTCTCTTACTAAAAGTCAGATGCTTTTTCTCTGGGCTAATATGTAGACAATATATAGACTCTATACACAGAAAGGGGATCTTCCTAAACTGGTAAATTCACATCAATAAATGAGATTTATTTTTTTCTGAGGGATCTGGGTCTCTTTAGCTTAGAAAAATGAAACTGAGGGTTGACCTCATTAATGTTTATGAATATGCGATGGAGGAGCCAGGCTGTTGTCAGTGTCATCCAATGATAGGACAAGGGGCAACAGGTAAGCTGGAACATAGGAGTTTCCACATAAATATGAGAAGGAACTCCTTCTATGATTCTTTGATTCACTGTAAGCAATCAGCAATTTTGTTCTTGTTCTTCCAGGCAAGTCCTGAAAAATGAGGTAACTGAGCAGTTACTGAAGAGAAGGACTTCAGAGAAATAAGTGCAGTTCATTGATGATTGGAGAGGGACTGAATTATTATATTTATTTCACTGTTGAGACAACAAAAAAGAGACATAGTCTCTGTTTCCTAAACAGTTAATAGGTACCTGTAACAAGGGTAGAGCAAAGCTAACAACTAATATCCATGTTTCTAAGACTTGCTCCTGTTTTGTGCTTGCGTTAGTTTCATCTCTTAATTCAGATTACTTGACCTTCTCCTTTTCCACTCTCTTTAAAAGAACAAACCAGTGCTGCTACCCCTGTGCACAACCTCTATGTGTCAGCTGAGCTCACCTCCTGTTTATCACACTTCAGAAGCCAAAATGCCAATAATATTTTTTTTAAAAAATATAACTTTTTGGAGCCATCCCAGACTACCTCCTAAAAGCCTGTCGTTCACAACATGCTAACTTACCCAAACCTTTGGCCACTGGTAAATCCAGTCTATGTAATAGAAATGGCTATGGAAAACTGGCTGTCATTAGCAAACCTAAATACATTTTAAGAGATGTTTGTGCTGTCAGAAAAAGACGTGCTTCAGTTCTTCCTAAAGAATTTCTCTTGTGAAGGTGTGAGTTGAGGTCAGGGTTAGCCGTTAAAATGAAAACCACTTACTCCCCACTCTGTTGCAGAGTAATACAATAACTGGGGTAAAATCGTGATGAAAATGATTATATGGCATAAATGTGCCCATATAATTACATGCACCAGTATGTTTAGTATTCACAAAATCACAGAACATTAGGGATTGGAAGGGACTTCAAAAGATCATCTAGTCCAATCCCCCTGCCACAGCAGGACCACCTAGACCAAGTCACACAGGAACATATCCAGGCTGGTTTTAAATGTCTCCAGAGAAGGAGACTCCACAACCCCCCTGGGCAGCCTGTTCCAGGGCTCCTCTCACAGCCTTTTACCTTGCTATGTTAACTTGGCTTACAGCAGTATCTTTGCCTTCTCCTCGTTCTGGCTGAGCGAATTTGCTCGCAAGCAGTGCCAGGCTTTCAGTGGCTGGCACCAGCCACCCATGCCGGCTAACCTCTGTCACACACCAGAAACATAAAAACATGTGTGAGCTGCACGTCTGAGTGAGACACTCAAACTAAGTCCTTTATATCTTACTTTTGAAAAAGAAGAAATAACTGGAAGCTAAGCAGTATGCATGCCTTAATCTTTTTAATACAAGAAAGAAAGAGAGAAAAGAAAACAAGAGGACGTTAAAAGCTGTAAAATACTCACACGTCTTGGAAAAGCTACGCAGCAAGCTGGTGCAGAAGTTCTTAGGACAAAGTTTGCGCTGGTGACAGCAGCAAACGCTCCACCCCCTCCTCCGTGCTGTTTTGCTTTCATTTGTTATATAATAAAACAGGATGGTGTTTGTACCTAGTGGAAATTATTATCACCCTAAACAACAGACAGCAGGGATTTCCTGCTGCCGTTTCTGGACAGTTTTTAAACATGGAAAAAAACCCCAAGTCACGTGGGGAAGCCCATACGCCTGCCGCGAAGGGCCATTGCTGGCTGTCCCAGGCGGCAACACTGACACACGCTACCGCTTGTGCTTCCACACAGCGGGGAAAGCACATGATTTGTGCTCTTGACTCCACAGAGCTCCTTCTTCCCTTGTAGCTGAAGTGTATCCTCCCACAGAACTCTGGAGAGTTGCCTACCTTAGAAGCAAACCCTATAGATTTATCACAGAATGACAGACCATCAGGGATTGGAAGGGACCTTGAAAGATCATCCGGTCCAATCCCCCTGCCACAGCAAGATCTCCTAGACCACGTCACACAGGAACACGTCCAAGGGATTTTAAATATCTTCAGAGAAGGAGACTCCACAACCCCCCTAGGCAGCCCCTTCCAGTGCTCCATTACCCTCACTAGGAAGAAGTTCCTTCTCACACTTATATGGAACCTCTTCTGTTCCAGCTCACACCCTCTGCCCCTTGTCCTATCACTAGCCACCATTTCTTAATGGAAGATTGTTTTTATACCACCTGCACTATACATGAAGTAAACACCTGTTCGACCAGCTCCATCACCTAAACAAAGGGCTGCAGCCATTAGCACAAAACACAGGTTGATTTTATTCTCTGTCTCTCCAGGGCACAGAAATGAAACAGCCCAGCCAGCAGTGGAGGAAGCCAAGGGATCAACAGCCCTGCTCACTGCAGGGGCAACAGAGAGCAAACTGACCCAACAATTCAACAACAGGGAAATCAACCCCAGCCCAGGGCCTGCCAGGGCCACACACAGACCAACAGGGAAAAGAGCTAAGAAATAGCCCAGTTACTCACCCTAGTCCAGTTCATCCTGTTCTGCTGCCACTGCGTGGTCCAGTTGCCAGAGTGAGTCAGGGGGCCTTCCAACAACAGGGACAGGCTGCAAGGGGCACCCACCCACAGACAGGTTCACAACCTTCTCTGCCCGGAGGGGCAGCAGGAGCCGCTCCTCAGGGCCCAGCGGCAGCCAGTCAAGGCCTAGGAGCAGCCATCTCTCAGGGCCCAGCGGCAGCCAATCAAGGCCTAGGAGCAGCCATCTCTCAGGGCCCAGGAGTAGTCGCTCAAGGCCCAGGTGAAACCACTCAAGGCCCAATTGCAGCCCCTCAGGGCCCACCTGCAGCCCCTCAGGGCTGTTAAAGCCCCTCCAGAGCCCCTCATGAGCTCCTGGATGGCCCTCTAAAAACAGAGGCGATTTTCCCTCACATGAAGTGTCCCCACCACTCAGCACCTACTGGGATGCAGCCAGCAGTGGAAATAAAGGTTCTTCTTGGTGGCCAACACAGAGACCAACCCAGTCTTCGCCTTGATTACGGTAAGAGACGCCTGGCCAGCATTACTCTTTTCACGTGGTTGTAAGATTCATTGATGTGTCAGCTTGAATTCTCAGCACTTCAGTGCCTCTCCTTCTGGTTCTTTATTTGGACTTGAAATGGTGGTTTTTTTGTCATCTAATTTGATTGTCATAGCATAAACTTAACAGAAGCTATAGCACTATCAGTGTTATTCCTGGCTTTGCTAGATCATTAACTCTACTTTTCCTTCAGTGAAGCTGTATAAAACAATCCTTTGCCCCTTTCTCTTTCATTTTTTAACTCAGGGTGGTGGTGGTTGAGTCCCCATTCCTGGATGAGTTTAAAGGTTGCTTATATGTAGTGTTGGGGGATGTGGTTTAGGGGTGACCTTGTAGGGTAGGGTTGATGGTTGGACTTGATGATCCCAAGGGTCTTTTCCAACCTGAATGATTCTGTGATTGACCACAGCCTGGCTCCATCCTCCTGACACCCACCCCTCACATATTTATCAACATGAATGACGCCACCCCTCAGCCTCCTTTTTTCCAAGCTCAAGAGACCCAGCTCCCTCGGCCTTTCCTCATTAGGGAGGTGCTTCACTCCCTTGGTCATCTCTGGTTCTGTGCCGGACTCTCTTCAGCAGGTCTGTGTCCTTCTGGAACTGAGGGGCCCAGAACTGGATATAACTCTCCTTGTCCTCTGCAGCCTGGTTTACTGGAGGGAGGGAAAAAGGAGTTGCCTTTTGGGGTAAGGCCAGGGAAGTAGAGCACAGCCCTGGAAGAGCTTCTCCAAAAGGTTCAGCATTTAGCTTGCTGTGGGACAGCAGGACAAAGAGGTGTCAGGCACCCAGGTTACCACAGAAATAGATCTGAAAAAGTATTCTGCAAACTGCACTGAACTCAGGGGTGGTGGACTTCAGCTGCTAGGAAAAGTGGAAGTTTAGTGCCTGTGATAATCACAGGGCATAGCAGCTACAGTCCTGTAGTCCTGCTTGGACACCTCACGATGAAAAACCTTTCTACCTTGAGCTAAACTTTATTTTCCTGATGATAAGGCTCAGCAGCTGCCCAGGAACCCTCCCTTACCTGTCTAAGGGCCATGAACTTCAGAGGCAGTGGTGACAACGGTGCTTCCTTCCTGCACAACCTGCTTTGTGTTCTCCGCTTAGTTACTGTAGGTACTGTCATGCTCTGTGAGGTAGCAGAAATATTCTACAGCTAAATGTGGTTTTAGAAATGTCTCTATCTCTTTACCGAAGAAGAGATTAATTCTAGAGTTAGGTATTTCCTTCCTGTTTCTTGGTGAAATACGTTCTTCAGGAATGCTATTTGTGAAGCCTGGTGACCAATACTGATTATTCCCCTGTGCTGGGATAGTTTACTGCAGACAGATTCAGCTGTATCCTGAACAGCTGTCATACGAGAGAGAGAAGCAAAGACTGCAGCTCTTTCCACAGAGCAGTTCTAGGTGATGAATTCATTAGATGAGGCAGCTTCACAGAATCACAGGGCATTAGGGATTAGAAGGGACCTCGAAAGATCAGCCAGTCCAATCCCCCTGCCATAGCAGGATCACTTAGATCCAGTTGCTCAGGAACATGGTCAAGTGGGTTTTAAACATCTCCAGAGAAGGAGACTGCACAGCCCCCCTGGGCAGCCCCTTCCAGGGCTCTGTCACCCTCACTGGGAAGAAGTTCCTTCTCATATTGATGTGGAACTGTTTATCTTTTCCATCTACTGTTTCCTGACCTGACTTAGCAGATAAAGGGATAGAGAAACTCCATTTCCTTACACTCCTGAGAACAAAAACGAACTTACAACTATATAACAAACCAAGCAACATGTGAACAAATCTCGACTTTGTTAAGATGACTTTCTTGTATGTCTTTAGAAAGAATACTGCAAATTCAAATGTTAGCTTTAATTCTTGTAGAGCTGAAGAGTACTGTATGAAAGCTGAGTTACTTACTACAAGTAGCATACAGTACATAAGCAGTATATGGAACTGCGTGGTAATGCCTCCTCTTTCTTTACACAAGCTGATCTTTGTAAACGTCCTCTCAGCTCAATAAATTGTAGAGTTCTGATTTTTTTTCCAGCACATCTGGAACAGAAACCACTGTTTAATGAGGGATATTACTGAATACAAGAGCTGAGAGGTGCATAGTTAAAGACTTCACTTACTTGCTCACTGTAACTCTATGCACAGTGGATCTTCCCTGCAGTGGATGGAGACCTATTCGACAGAATACCTTTGTCAGATGTAGGGCCTCTCCTGTTACCTTGCTCACAAGTGCTTACAGTTGTTAGAGCTGTGTCACCTGTTGTTAATTGCTGCCTGACACTGAGGAGCACAGATGTAGCCCCTTCACCAGATTGCAGGAGTTACAAAAGGCAACTGCCAGGTAGTTGTGTTTTGGAAGTGTCCAGTTCTGGCCCCCTCAGTTCTAGAAGGGCACAGTGCTGCTGGAGAGAATCCAGCACAGAGCCACAAAGGTGATGAAGGGAGTGGAGCATCTCCCTGATGAGGAAAAGCTGAGGGACCTGGGTGTCTTGAACTTGAAAAAAAGGAGACTGAGGGGTGACTCCATTAATGTTAATGAATATGTGAAGGGCAGGTGTCAAGAAGATGGAACCAGGCTATGCTCAGTGTCATCTAATGAAGGAACTAGGGGCAATGGGTGTCAGCTGGAGAAGAGGAGGCTGCACATAAATAAGAGAAGGAACTGCTTCTCAGTGATGGTTGTAGAGTGTTTGAGTGGGTTACCTGTTGGGGTTGCAGAGTCCCAGAATGTCTTGTCCTCTGGAGACATTTAAAACCCACCTGGCCATGTTCCTGTGTGACTGGGTCTAGGTGATACTGCTGTGGTGAGTGGATTGGCTGATCTTTCAAGGTCCCTTCCGATCCCTAGTACTCTCTGATTCTGTGATTTCTTGATTTATTGTTGGATTTATTGTCTTCATTACCAAGGCAAGCATTGACCACAGCCCTTTGAAAACCGACGTCACTGTGTGCCTGTAAGTATATTATACAAACCTTACAATCTCCTGTAGCTATGATTTTGCTGAAAAGTGTCTTTTCTGCTGGAAAACTCATTGGAATAAATGGCAGCACTCTCTGCAACTGAAAGCAATGTGTGCCTGTGTTTTTGGGACTGCTCAGATACCAGCCTTTTACAGACAGCTAAAGCAATCTGCAGCAGAACAGAAGCAGGATTGACTACTTCAGATAGAACCATATTTCTGTCAATGGTGTGATTAAGTTGGTGCTTTACTCTGAGGTAAAGGTGAGAAGTATTTGTTTTATAGTCTGTTGAAACAAGTAGCAGGTTTTCTTCTCTGGTTTTAAGCAGCAACGAGGCTGAGTCTGAGAATGCTTGTTTGAATCCTGAGTGCTGATTTTGCTGTCAATCATGAGGCTGTATTGGTTTATTTACTATTTCCATCCAGAACTAAGAAGTGAGTTATGTGTTTTGTCACAACTTTGGCATTAGCCTGTGTAAGAGCTGCCTCTGACAGAGAGCTTCAGGAAATTAAGGCAAAGCAATTTGTATTCTATGTATAGGCTCTTCTCAGTGTCTCAAAAGCGTAGTTCTTGGGGTCATGATGGTTATTGTGCGGGAAAGAATCTTGGATATGAAGCCATTATAATTCCTTAGTCAAGGGGGTATGAAATAAGCTTTGGGTTCATTTAAACCACCTTCTCATGCGAATTGCCACTCTCTTGGGTTTCCTTTCTGTCTCCTCCAGATGGTCTTGATTTTTTTGTTGTTGTTGTCCACTAAATAAATTTGAGTTGAAGATATGTTTTAAGAACTTGTTCAATGTGCTTCAGTTTGTTCGGGGGAACCAATTACGGATAAAATATGTGTTTATCTAGAAATCCTCATTTGTAGAGGCAGAGGAAATGTTGTAATTTTTCATGTGCATGTTCAATAGTTTGCTGCTTGTTTATGATACTGTCCAATATTCTACCTTAAGGCTGAATCTTCAGCTTAGAAGACTCATAATTCTTGTTAATGAAATTTAACCTTCCTGAGCTGTAAAAATACTTCACAGAATCACAGAACATTAGGGATTGGAAGGGACCTCAAAAGATCATCTAGTCCAATCCCCCTGCCAGAGCAGG
>JAOXOE010033273.1:0-10339 GCA_028565055.1 Phoeniculus purpureus
AGGGCAAGTACGTTCTAGTTTGTGTATCAACACTTTATATTGATTAGAACTGTTCCAGCTTGCTTAAGTCGGGTTTAGTGTGGTCTGTAGTGTTTTGGTTTGGTTTGAATCCGAGAAATGAATAACCCATCTACTTGTAAAGCAGATGGGTTTTTTATTGCTTAAAATTTAGTGAGGCAAGTAAAGTAAGTGTGGTTAGTCTAGTATTGAAATGGGTTACTGGCGCTTGGGATAAAGCAAGGATAGGCATAAGTGTTAATACTATAGTTAAATACATATTAATTTTAACTTATTTATTATATTTTGCTATTTAGTGCTGTATTTCAGAACCAAAGGGTTTTTAATTAATGTATTACCGTATATATAGCTACACTTATTGATTGATTGATGTTATAATAACTTTATATTTTTATAAAACGCATAAGGTTTGGTTCTGTTATTGGGCACTAAGATAGATTCGATATAAGATATTATACCAATAACTAAGAATTACAATACAAGGTAAGAAACATGAAAGCCAACAAAGACACTGCAAGCGCTATCAATAATAGCCTGTTGCTTATGTGCGACCACGAAAATAAAAAAGATTTTTTGATTAATCGCCTAGCACAAGATATAGCTATACCCTGCTTCGCTTTTACAAAAACGGCTAGTGGCAACTCACTTAAGAAGTCAATGGTCTCTATCGTTCGCTATAACTCCAGTATGGATTGCTTTATTGCAGACAACGGCATAAGTTATTCCAAGGTTGTTTATTTAGGCTTCATCGGTGAATGCAATCAAAAACAGAATCTAAAAGCGCTGTCATTTACAACTTCAAAAAAGATTGATGTAGCAGCTAATATAACAAACAGCGCCTATGATGAATCACTGGATGATTTTGATATCCTACAGCAGTCAAATATAGCCGTGGATGCAGAAAAATCCTTGCCAGCAGAAAAGACCACTATTGCTAGTTTAGGGTCGTTCAAGGAGTTTATGGCGGTTTATAATGAGTTGCCATTGATGACCCGTAGCATTAACAACTTTAGTAACAATGAACTTGAGTGGTTTTACCATTCAACCGTTACTACAGAGCTTGCAAGGCTATCGGTAGAAGAGCTGCTAACCAATGGTAGAATCATCAACCTTGTTGAAGCTTGCGACAGATTGTCTTGCACTATCGAAGAGCTGGAGCAATCTATTAAAGAAACTGTTGCAGATGAATCCAAATGTGTTTGGTCAGTGGTAGATGCGAGCGATTGGGTAAACTGCAATTTCGTTTTGGTTTACTTGAAGTAATAACAGCAATCAATAATAAGCGCTTCATTCATACCGATAATGGGAGGTTGAGAATACTACTACAATGTTCGTGCCAGCAAAACAGCGTAGACGACCAGTATAAAACCCATAGTAGTTATGATGCGACAACAAGCAGTAAGGATACAAGCGCAATATGAATAAGTGCATCGCTAAAACCATATTATTAGAGGTGACGGTCATCGCTGCGCTTCTACATGACATAGGCAAATCAAACCTATCGTTTCAAGCACGTATGACCCAAAAGATTGGTGGTGGTGACTACTACCGTCATGAATGGCTATCTCTTAAGATGTTCATTGAGATGGTCAAAGATTGCGACACCGATGTTCAGTGGCTAACCAAGCTTGCACAACTTAATACCGAGCCTGTAGAGTCACAGCAGATAGTAAGCACCATTACCGCACAAGCTGGCACAGATGCGTTTGAGCGAGCGACGATAGATGCCCTTCCACCCTTAGCGCAATGGGTTGCTTGGCTTATCGTTACCCATCACAGATTACCTCCAAGCACCAACACCGACCAAGCCATCAAGAAGAAAGCCAAAGACAAACTACAACGCATGTTTGATGTCTATACAGCGCGTCATGCGGATGTTGGCAATCTTTATGGATTGATATCTACCTTTGACGGTTGGCAGAAGAACCTTATCGTCGCCAAGAAAAATCCTGAACTGGCTAAAAAATCATGGCAATTTGATTTAGTGGTGACGGACAGTAGGCACTGGCGCAACGAGATTGCCTATTGGTCATCACAAGCACTGAGAAATCCAAGCCTATTTAATGCGGATAAAACCCCTGTATTCACAGAATGTATCACCGACCCTTTTTTAGTATATATGTCACGCATGATTATGATGCTCAGTGACCATAACTATTCGAGCTTAGATATTGGTGACAGCAGAAACATTGAGGGCGACGATACGCTATCAATGCTTTGTGCCAATACCAATAGAGTTGATGGCAGTATCAAACAAAGCTTGGATGCTCACTTAATGGGAGTTGGTAAGTTCACTGAGCACTTAACCAACAACCTACCTGAAATATTAGAGCGCTTCCCTACTCTACAAAACCATACCTTACTTGCCAGCCCAACCGCCAACGAGAGATTCTTTTGGCAGAACGAGGCTTATGAGGCAGCTTGCGATATTCGTGAGCAAAGTATGGCATGTGGCTACTTTGGGGTGAACCTAGCCTCTACTGGCTGTGGCAAGACTATTGGCAATGCTCGCATCATGTATGGACTAGCCGACCCTGATATTGGCGCACGGTTCACAGTCGCTCTTGGTCTAAGGGTGCTTACCTTACAAACAGGTCAACAGTTCAGAGAAAATTTACAGCTTACCGACAAAGAAGTGGCGGTTGTGGTGGGCGGTGATGCCAGTCGCAAACTGTTTTTAATGAATCAAGAGAAAGGCGCAGAACGCTCGCTAACGGATGAGGCGGTTGGAAGTGAGTCATCTGCTGCTCTTTTTACGCAAAAGCTCAACAGTGGGCTGTCTAGGCGCGATTACGATGGTATAGAGACTGCTCTGCGTGATGAGAAAGCCAATCAGATGCTTTTATCGCCACTTGTGACCTGCACCATTGACCACTTGATGCCAGCTTGCGAAGGATTGCGCGGTGGCGGTTATATCGCCCCTGCCCTTAGATTACTCAGTAGCGACTTAGTGCTAGATGAGCCTGATGATTTCTCAGTAGAAGATTTATTTGCCCTATCAAGATTGGTACATACCGCAGGCTTACTTGGTTCAAGAGTGCTACTGTCGTCAGCCACACTCACGCCCAGCATGGTTAAATTCCTATTCGATGCTTACTGGCAAGGGCGCAACCATTACAATAAAAACAACAACCTGCCAGTAGATGAGCAGCTTATCACTCCGTGTATGTTCTTAGATGAGCAGTCGTCTAAACCTATGGTGGTCGGTTGCACCTCAGTAAGCGATATTGAGGGCAGTTACGCGCAATTCATTGATAAGCGTGTGGCACATTTGGCTGCAATGCCTGTTAGACGTAAGGCGAGAATACTTGAGGTTGATGACCACTTAAAGAATGGCGACCCTGAGCAAGTTTATGACGAGCTGGCGCAATCAATTATTGATGAGGCGTGTGCGCTACACGATGTCAATCATGAGTACAGCACTATCTTAAATAAAGTGGCGAGTATCGGGCTTATTCGTATCGCTAACACCAAAAACCTTGTGGCACTTGCAAAGCGCATGGCAAGCAGTATTGGGGTCAGGGATAACACCCATATCCATTTTTGTTGCTACCACTCAAGGCAGATACTTGCCCTACGCAGCAGTCTTGAATATCAATTGGACACCATCTTAACTCGCAAGGGCGACGACAGCTTATTTGATAAGGATGCCATCACGCGCTCTATAGGTGATAGTGACACCAAACATCACATCTTTATTGTGCTTGCGACCTCTATTGCCGAAGTTGGGCGTGACCATGACTATGATTGGGCTATCGTCGAACCAAGCTCAATGCGCTCAATTATTCAATTGGCAGGACGGGTGTGGAGGCACAGACCTGATAAGACTGCTGACCTACCCAATATGAGCCTATTGCAATACAACATTAGGCATTTAACCAAAAGAAAAGGTGGCGGTAAGCCTGAGCCAGTATTCAAGAATCCTGGATTTGAGAGCAAAAATACTAAGATTGCCAGCTACGACCTCAAGGTGCTGGTGAGTGACGATATTCTTACTAAAATAGACTCTACGAACCGTATAGTAGAAAGTGATATATCAGAAATTGCAGAATCACTAGGACAGCTTGAGCATAATAGGTTAAATTACGAGTTAGACACCACTAAGTGCTGCGTAGCTAACAGTGTTTGGCACAAAGCATCAACCATGTACCGCTTTTGCACAGACATCAGGGTACTAACCCCTTTTCGTGATGATGACGGTGTTGAGGAAGATTGGATGATGATGCCACACCGTGAAGGTTTGCGCTTCTACTACGCCAATGCCTTTGATAGAAACTCTGCGGAGTATGCAGAGAACCAAAACGACATCCTACAATACCAATATTTTAACACCGAGCATCCATCGGTCAGCTTATGGCTTGAGAGTGATGCCGACGAGGTGTTGGGAGAATTAACGGGTCATTTTAAAGGTAAGGCGGTTGAGGATATAGTGGCGACTTACTTTACGGTCAGGCTCAAAGAAGAGGTTTGGCAATACAATGAATTCTTAGGTTTCTTCAAGTAATCCTGTATATCGGGCGGTTGCTGACACCCATGAGTTATCTAACATTTGACTAAAACAAGGGATGCACAAAATGAAATTAGGATTTGAAGTATTGGACAGAGCAGTTTTAGATGCTATGACCTTGGATGCGCTGTTGGCTTATCAGAAGACTGCCTTTAATCACAGACGTGACGCAATAAGCAGTGGTTTGCTGGTAGAGATTGATACCGCGCTTTATGATATCCAAGAAGCTGCTATGAGCAAGACTGGCGAACATGAATCAATAAACAAAGATGATTTCTCAGACCCGAAGCGCTTTGTGGAGATTTTTCAGCAAGGTATTGGACAAGATACAGGTCTGATACGACTCAGTGATGAAGGTAAGTCACTGGAGATATCGGTAGATTTTTACGATGTGGGTGATTGCCTGTATGTTAAGGGTTGTTTCGACGAAGAGCCTTGCGTGAAGCTGACCCTAAATAGAATGGTGGCAAGCCTGAATGAGCTTGAGCTATCCGATATTTCAGGCATTGAAAGCATTACCTACTGCTACACCGATAAAAACGAAAGTTGCCACGTCACGCCTGTCACCGTAACAGGTTTGGTACATCAAGATTTACACCGTGCGGTTGAGTGTCTTAAATTCGTTGAGATGCGTATTGAAGGACAGTCCACTTGGGATGAAAGCACCGCTCAAAAAGACGAACTGGTCTGTTACGAAGAATATGAGCACTGGCGCAAACAAGAGATGCTGAGTGCCAACCTTTAATAATTTATGAAACCCCAAAGTAAAAAAGAACTGGCGATGACCAGTTCTTTTTTTTGTTGTAGTAGACTGAGCTTCAATGTGCTGATATTAATTTAGAGCTACCTAAGCGGTAGATAATGCTTAATCACTTATAATAAAGAAATCAAGACGTTTATAAGCCACCTATGCGGTGGATAACTTGATAATCTAACAGATGCTCAGCTATCACGTTTTCTAAGCCACCTATGCGGTGGATAACAAGAACAAAAAAACAAGCAAGGCACAATAAGTAAAGACTTGCCAGTGAACAATAACATAAAACCCTTTTTATAACATCAGTCTACAAACCAATAAAATCAATGCTATACGAGTAGCGCTAAAATAAGGGTATTTCAAATAACACCTAAAATAAAGGTCAGTAGGTCTCCCTTGCTGACCTTTATTAATTTTAATTTAACGCTTTCTGCGTTGGGCGTTAATAACCTTCTCAGTATTTTTCAAGATAGCGTTATGAATGTTGGCACTATAACGCTCAATATCCAATAAGAATTCGGCATTATTTGTTTTCTTAGCGCCTTTCACAGCAAGGAAACTATTGATAAGGCGTTTGATGGCATCGACACCTTTATTCTTACCAATCATAAGCTCGTATTCCTGAGAGACTTTATTCCATAAAACCTCTAATTCAACCAGCTCAGTCTTACCTTCATGGCTTACTTCTAAACAAACATCAGCTTCAACAGTATTTTTAGTACGCTTAGGAGTGATTTCTTTAATTAAGAAAGTAACGGTTTCAACGCCTTTGCTCTTAAAGGTAGTAGCCTTAAAATCTTTGTTCTCCATGAATTTCTTAATATCTTTGTAAAGCACATCCCAAGTACGCCAAGACATACTACGGTCGCCATTGCGGTACTTGTAAAACGCTGCATGACCAACACCAAATTTCTTCATAAAATTGACGTTCGACAACCCTGTTGCATTAACCGCTGCATCAAAGTTCTTTGGCGTATATCCGACTTCGGGAAACGGTATTTTCATAAAATACTCCTTAAAAGCATATTCTTAAATAAAACAGGTAAGTTGTGATAATTAGCTGCCTTATTATAATATCCTTATCGTAGACATATCAATGTTATTTGTAAGTATTTAGCTTGATATTGCTCATAATGTAGGGCTGTTTTATAGACCACGGAGTTTTTAGCAGCTTAATGTTGACTCATTATGATTTGTAAGCATATACAAAAAGCCCCTTAGCTTTTATACTAAAGGGCTTATCAACTCTACTACTGCGTGTCTAATTAACTAACCGCAAGTTTCTCTTGTGGCGCATCCCAATAAGAACTAAAGAGGTTTTTAGATACGTCTTTTAACAGAGCATCATGAATGCTAGTGCTGTGCTGGTCAATATCAAGCAAAAGCTCAGCGTTATCAGGGGTATTGCTTTTATTGATACTAGATAAGATAAAGCGCTTAATGGCTTCAACGCCCTTATCTTTACCGATACTAAGCTCAAAGAAGTCGCTGTTGCTGCTTTGATGAGCCTTAAGCTTGGTTAACGTCACTTTAGCCTGAGTATCAAAACCTTCAATAGCTAGATAAGCATAAATCTCGCCAGCAGCATCAAGGTTATTAACTTCGGTTTTAACAAGAGATAAGCCGATTTGTTTGGCACTGGCGTTTTCACGTAAAATCTCTTTGCGCTCGGTATTCTTACTACTAATGAAAGCTTCGACGTTTTTTAGTAGAACTTCCCAATCGCGCCAAGACATGCTACGGTCGCCATTGCGGTACTTGTAAAAAGACGCATGTAAGATATCAAATCTCTCCATGAACTCAGTGTTAAGTAAATGAGTTGCCTCCACAAGAACCTCAAAGTTCTTCGGTGTATAGCCTGCTTCGGGAAATAATGTGTTCATGATTCAATCCTTATTATATGTATGGGGTCGTTAACTGCTCAACTTGGATTCATTATAGTATACTCAGAGTATATTGTAAACAACCTTTTCACTATTATTTATAAATAAATGATATTTATCCAAATAAAGTATTAATTATTTAATAACCATACTACCCAAGGTACTTAAAAAGCTTGTCGGAAAATGGCAGTGAAGTCTTGCTTGCTATCCTTAAGGGAGCTTGCCAGTCAGCCTAATGATTTCATGAAAAGCGCTGGCGGTCTCTAAGTGATTCCTTGTAACTTGCATGATAAAACAGCATTGACTTTAAGTGGAGTATTAAGCTACTCAGCCTTAAATACTGGCATAGCGCACTTGGGGCAAACAAATACAATAATGCCACTAATAGAGACCTTACCTGTGTTCGGGTTGTAAGAGCTTATATAAGGCAGTATTTGTGCTTCCGCACCTGTGTGACTGTTTTCACACTCATACTTATAGTCATCATCGTAATTCAAGCCATTGACTATAAAATCATCGTGCGTCAGTCGCGGATTATTAATGACTTTAAGGTGGTTGATGTCGTCTGCTTGGTATCTCATAAATAAATGCCCTTTTATGGCAACGTAGATTGCTACTTAATGTTGTTTACTGCAATAGAATAACTCAATATACTTTAAGTATATTGTTATAATTGTTTGAATAAAGGTTAAAAATAATCTTATGAGTAATACAAAAAACAAGTCAGTGACTTTAGAAGAGCCAAGTCAGTCAGTCAGCTCAAATAAGCGTCTTTTGATACTGCTTATTCCAGTCATAGGCGCATTACTGATAACTGTCGTAAATAAGATGCATCTTGGTACAAACATGATGTTTTGGCAGGCTTTAGCGCCTATTATGATTATTGGCGCAGAGTGCGTTGCCTTGCTATTATTTATTAAGTATATCAACCGCCATAACAAGTCTTAGGGGTCGCTTGCCAGCGTTTCGGGCTGTTTGTATTTTTAAGTTAAATACGAGTATTAACGAAAATGGCAGGCTGCCAGTAAACACTAAACTGCCTATCTTGACCAACACCCTTCCATACCCCATGCCAGTGTCCACGACGAATATGTGGGCGCTTGCGTGACGATATGCGACTGTCACTGTGACCATATTCCTTGTTGAACTGGCGAACTTCACCGCCCAACCGTTTGCCAATCTCATAAATGATTGGTTGGCTTGGTGGTACAAATGCACCCGTCTTTTTATTTCGTCCATATTTCGGTATCCGCATTTGCTCAGGGGTGACAGGCTCACCTTTGATATTACTAATATCAGGCTCTTCGGCACAAAGCCATAACAGCAAAGACAATAAGGTGGTTGCGCCATCAATATCATGCTTTAGCGACTCCCTCTTATCTTCATCACTCATTGAATCAAGGGTTCTGTATTTGGTATACATTGCCAAAACAGAGGTTTCGACCGTCATGCCTTCTTCGATGATAATCTTAATAGGCTGGATTTTATTAAACGGTGAGTTCTCCCGATTACTTACGTTAAATATGATATTGAGCGTTCGCAAGGTTTCGCCAGCAATCTCAACCGTATCAAACAGCGCCCAAAAACCACTCATCATGGAGCGTGTACCATCGTCATGGACGTGCATAAGCTTGGGTGGTATCTCTAAGTAAACGCACCACTCAGGCAAACGTGTAAAAATAGTAGTTGGTGTGTTTGCTGGAAGTGGTGAAGCGGTTATTTGCTCAAAAATATCAGGGTCAATGCGGTAGATGCCAAGCGTATTGCGCCAAGCACCAAAGGTATGTAGCGACCAGCAATAAGAGTTGAATTCAGCGTTAAGAACCTCTCTGTCTTCGTTTTTAGCCAAATTAGCCTTGATGAATTGCGTGGTGATATTTGGCTTTAGTTCGTGTAGTTGAGGTGACGGGAAAAACATACCATCATCAGGTTCATTTTCAACAAACCACTGCTGCATCTGTCTATATACATCTTTAGAATAAGGATAACGTTTATTAAAGGCGATTAATTCTTCAAAGGCTTCCATGTGAACTCCGATTAGCTGTAGGTTGGTTGGTTGCTTAACTTGGAATCTATTGTAGTATACTAAGAGTATACATACAAGTATTAAATTATATTAATATATCGTCCATAAAAAAGCGGTACTGTCAGCACCGCCCTTTTTACTTATTGTTTCAGCACTAGCCTAATGGTGCTTATACCGCAGCAAAGCCCTCTAATACCTTCTCGATACCACTAGCATCAAGCGTGGTTAACTGAGAGAGCGCAGAAACCTCAATCTCGTACTTAGGCATATCAGGGTAATTCTCAGTGAGCAAGTCGATAACATACGGGTAATCGTGAGCCGTAGACAGATATTCATGCCAGTCGCCACTTGCAACCTTAGCCAACGCCTTTGCTCTACTGACTGTTTTATCATCACTTTCAGCAATGCCATTAAAGTAATCACACGTAAGCTTTGTGGTGATGGCAGCAGAAATTAGGCTAAACAGTATGTCTATATCAAAAGAGTCGCCACTAAAAACAGGGTTATTAATACCATTAACAACCCTGATTATGCCATCACTGGCGCTACTCTCGTTATGACTCACACCAAAATTAGGCAGCTCGTAACGCCACACAATGCCATCATAATCAAACTCGACGACCGATAGATGTGAGTATTGTCCGTCAAGCTCAGAGTGCTCATCAGTAACAATAGTGATGGAGTCCACCAAACTATTAACCACCTCATACATAAAAATGATGATATAAGACATCGCACTTGTCTTTTTACGAACGATATCGGGTACGGCTGCATGTAGAAACATCGTAGATGCATCAGCATTCATTTTCTCATTGGCAGCATTCACTTTGGTTTTTAGCAATTCAACCATATTGGTCAACTCGCCCTTCACGCTAGGCTGCTCAAACTGCTCGAAAAACATACCAATCGTCATTATCGTGGCATCGTCTAGTGATGGGTTTTGTTCGCTAAGTAACATACTATAAATATTTTTCAGCGCATGACTAAGCGCCACAAGTGAGAATGCTTTAGGATTTACTTGATTATTGCTATGGTCAATTATTGGATAAACAAACTCTTGCATGATGAACACCTGTGTATAAGTAACTATTAGATTTTTTTAAGCCAAGCACCAAGACCCAAGGATTCACAGCCCAGCGCCCGACCCA
>JAOXOE010033274.1:0-10337 GCA_028565055.1 Phoeniculus purpureus
GGGTTGCCCAGGGAGGTGGTTGGGGCCCCGTCCCTGGAGTTGTTTAAGGCCAGGCTGGATGAGGCTCTGGCCAGCCTTATCTAGGGTGGCGTGTCCCTGCCCATGGCAGGGGGATTGGACTAGATGATTTTTCATGGTCCCTTCCAATCCCTAATGATTCTATGATTCTATGACCCTGGCAGCTGTGTCTGTCTCCATCAAGGGTAGCCAGTCATCATCACACAAGGGCCACAGCTAGAACACAGGACACAAGGACTCTAGCTGCCTTTATGGCATACAGTTGTACATTTCTGGAGAATTAAAAATTTGTCATGGAAATGCCTTTTTTTTTGCATTAGTCTTGTTCATCTCCCAAGTGCAGGTCAACAGGCCATGTATCATTTCAAGGAGCTTGTTTCACTTTTGTCAATAGAACTACAACCTCCATCTCTTTTTCTTTCAAAACGACATTTTAATCATGTGTTCTTCTGAATTAAATATTATAAAGAACAAAGCTAACTACAAACGAGATGAGTAAACTCACAATTACGAATTCAGCAAATAGCATCAACTCTTAAGAAAAATACTCAGACTCCACCAACACAACTGAAACAAAAAGTACATCTGAAAAAAATTCCCGCGGGAAAATTAGCGTCCATGACTCATTCAACCAAACCCAAGAACTGAAATCTGCAGTATTTTTGCGCTTTGTAGAATTGTTTTAAACAAGTATCTCCTCCACCTACCTCTCCAGTAATGTAACAGAATACCAATAGAGCAGTAGCTTGAAAATAAAATGCAGGCAGGAAGTATTTAAAATCTTACTTTAGTTCACCACACATTTCACTAGCATCAAATTTTGTAGCTAACTTTTTTCACTAACCTAATATGTATTTATTGTGAGGATTAATTTCATTTTCATATGTTTAACCACAAAGAAAACCCCAAGCCAATTATAGACATAGTTTATCCCTGAAAGGAATCCTCTAATCATCTCTAAAAAATAAGAAGTCATGTGACTTAGATGTCCTACAGTGAACTTTTAGTACTTCACATAAAAGGATGAACTCAGCAAGGTTACTCTATATGTAAGTTTAAGCAACATTACATGTTGCTCCATTTTTACATCCACATGATTAGAAAACCTAGTTTCTTCACTTTTGGCTCACACTCAAGCAGAGCAAAGCATTCAGTCCTGTATCTGATGCAAAGTTTGAGATTTTTCTGTTTCCAAGTGAAGCCTGGAAATCTTCTTTACCTACCACAAAACAGCTGGGAGGCACTTTACAATACTAGGGTCTTGCTGATTTCTTCCTTAATCCATCCACGCTAATCAATCCTTTGACTCATCCTACCCTTAGGCTGTATAAGGCAAACTACAGAGAAATTTTGATCAGCAAGTGAAAATCACTGAAGAGTTTGTGGAAGTCCTGTGTTGAACAGGTCCCTGATGCTAATACTGCGAATGTTACACTCATGCGTCTTGTTAACTGCTAGCAGCTACACTTGCTATCCAGCCTGTAGGCTCTTCAAGGCAGGGGCCTTTCCTCATGTGTCTGTAAAGCGGGTGCCCAGATGGTGCCATTTAAATGAATAATTGTATTTCCATGTAGACCATTAGTGTGCATAATATAAATTACTTTCACTGATCCAAGAGGAAATGATTTTCTCATTTCAAAACAAAGAGAGCAAAAATAATGATTACTAGTTTTACACTATTATAACAATAATTACATTGTGGGTCCAGAATCCTCAGCTGGTCTGTACTGACTTTAATGAAGCTATGCCAATGCATGGCAGCTGACAAGCTGGTCCCAGTCTCTGCCAAAGATCTCAAACTATTTTACAAGGACTGATTACTTCAAACTCACACCAGAGATGGTCCGTGGAGGAACAGACTCCTACAATGGCATGGCAGGCATCTGAGCATAACTCTAAGTGTCGGATGTCAACGTGTTACTGATAGAAGTCGGCAAACAGGACTGCACCTTTCCCTGTTTCTAGTGAGCACTCTGTTCAACACATACTCTGGCACAGCAAAGGCCTACCATTGCTTAAAGAAAAATGAAGCAGGACTGAGGGTTCCAAGTATAAAATCAGACTCAAACACTTTTAAGTGCTACTCCTCATAGACTACACTAATACAAGCCATTACACATACTTGTGCACCCTGTAAATATCCACACAGGACGCTCTTGCATGTGCCCAGATCAGACACCCCACAGAGAGAAATTAGAGGAAAAAATACAGAACACTATAAACAATCACTCTTTAAAGACATCTAAAAAGTTACTGTAAAAGCTCCAGTGAAGGACTAGACTTTATTTTAACACTACAAAGAAAAAATCAGGAAGTATTTAATTAAAGTTAAACCTTGAGATTATATAATTTGACTGTTTCTACAAATTAAGCTCACTTGGTGCTTTCATTGTACTCCTGTCCCTTCATTAAGCACTAATAAGATGTTGCATCACATACCAGGGATTGAAGGGCAAAGTATTTTGAAAAATATTTCTCAATGCAGCTCAGATACACAGAAGGTAATGAGGTCCTTAACAACAAAAAGTAACTATTTTGCAATAGCAACAAGAAATAAATGGGTTTTATGTCTCCTATTGCACATCTGGTTTTCTCTGGCTGAAAACGACAATGCTTCTTTTTCGAAGAGAACATCTGCAAAATCTCATCATAATTAAACAAAAAGAAAAAAACCAAACCCAACCACAACACAAGGAAAATACACCAGTGACCTGAAAAAGACTTCTGATGGCATAACCAGTTAACACAGATACATTTCATATAGCACCTTCCTACCCATCCACATACCCACAAAGATGCTTAACGAGGTAATTGCTACAAGAGTCCATCAATCTAATCTGATTCTAATACCCTTCTTAAACAACGCATACATTAGTTCTCTGTTACTGAAAAGATTGGCTTGTTTTATTGTATATGCCTTGTTAAGCGCCAAGACTTTGTAAAAACCATTACACAGCTTCTATCTGCAGATGTACTGCCCCCCCTCTTCCCCATCATGAAATGATTAGTTGTCTTCATTCTCCTTTTCGATTGTTATTAGAGCTGTACTGCACCGTGATTAATAACCCATTAACAAGCAAAACTGTACTTAATGGTCAAGTGACTACTATGGACCCATTCTCTAAGAAATGCATAATTTTTGGTCACATAATATCTTGATGCCATTAGTTTTATTTATGATCTACAGTACCTCAACTAACTTATTTCAGAAACCAACAGACTAGAAGTGAGGACAAGGACCGAATTTCAAGAGTCTGATTCACACCAGAGTGAAGTTCAACACAACTATCTCACATGAAGCTCCTCTGCACCTTTCACATCTTAAAACTTTTCTGAAAAATTTTTTCTCCTCTAATTTTTTGTGTTTAGGGATTAAATGACTAAGGTGACATGTCTACATCAACCAGCTCAGGGAAGATGTTTAAATAGGTACCATCTGGCTGTGTCATCATATATAGAACCTATATACTCAACAGTTTAAGTTAAAAGGATGAATTAGGGGCTGAAATTTTTTTTTTTTAAATCTCTTTTGTTTTCTGGAGCTTAACATTATTTTATGCTTAAGTGCAACTCCAGAGAGTTAACTCCCAGTGATACAGTGAGTCTTCCAACAGAAGCCCAGTTTCTTGCCCAAGGCAGAAGTTCTCTCCTTGCAGCCACCCCAGTGCAAAGCTATGCTTTACTGCAGGACCTGTCCTTAAACCTGTGCAGTTACACCATATAGGTAACACACTGATGCTCAGCAGAAGGCAGGTCCAGGCTGGGTGTTTGTTTCTGACAAGAGTGCTGGGAATCCACCCACAGAATTCAAACATTATAGGGACAAATGGTCTTCCAAACAAACCACTCATTTCCAAACTGAAAAAAACATCAAGCTTAATACACAAGATGAATTCTGCAGTGTTCTTATCTGAGGTATGCATTTGGAAAAGGCAGGGGGAATTATTTGATGGACTTTGGAAAACATCAAATTTCCTGAGTTTTCTTTGCTGTGTGACTCCTCTGGTTTTCTCCAGCATTACAGAGTTGCTGCTACTCTGCTCTCAGCTACAATAACTCTTAGCATCCGGTAGGGCAGCAGCCGGCTGCCTCTCTTAGTTTCAACAGCCAGCAGGCATCCCAGTTTAGGTGCACAATGTAACAACTCTTGGCTTCATGCTTCTTTAATCTGGTGGACCTCAGCAGTCATTGTCAGTAGGTGACAAGGAAGGAACAATGACAAGAAGAAAGGACAAGGAACAAGCGGTAAGAAACACAACCTGCTTGAAAACATTCAGATGAACTACCCATGGAGAAGCAGTGGATCCAGTCTCACAATCCCACATTCCCAGGAGAAGAAATACATTTCATACCACAGAGATGGAAATAAAAGGAAAGGCACTAGCTATCCTCAGGGCTTGTATTAGAAATACTATAGTCAGCAGGAGTAGGGAAGTGATTGCCCCCCTGTACTCAGCACTGGTAAGGCCACACCTCGAGTACTGGGTTCAGTTTTGGGCACCTCAATACAAGAAAAACATTGAGGTGCTGGAGTGGGTCCAAAGAGACGCAACAAGGTTAGTGAACGGTCTGGAGAACAAGTACAAGGAGTGGGGGGCTGTTTAGTCTGAAAAGAAGGAGGCTGAAGGGAGATTGTATTGCTGTCTGCAACCACCTGAAAAGGTAGCAGAGAGAGGAGGGCTGGTCTCGTCTCATAAGCAATAAGTGACAGGACAAGAGGAAACAGCCTCCAGTTGCATGAGGGGAAGTTTAGGTTAGATATTAGGAAAAATATTCTTAGTGAAAGGGTCGTCAAGCCTTGAAACAGGCTGCCCAGGCAGGTGGTTGACTCAACATCCTTGGATGCATTTAAAAGTCACATAGATCCGGAGCTTAGGGACACGGTTTTAGCAGTGGCCTTGGTACATCTGGGTTAATGGTCAGAACTGATGACCACGAAGGTCTGTGATTCTCTGATTACATGACTGTCCTCTGTAGTTTAACATGCCTGGAGTTAAAGCAGATAATCTTCACTGTTCCTGAACACGACACTGTATTTTCATTTTAAGGTTCTGAACAATTTAAGCTATCAATAGTTATATGTAGTTCTTTTGACAGCCTCACACTGAAAGCAACCATTTCTTTAAAATGAGTACACAAAATTTCAGGCTAAAGAAATGCTTTGATCACACACCAGCAAGCAAGAGCTGTACCTCACTCAAATGACAAGTAACAATACACTGACATTTTTGCTTTACAGTAAAACAGGCTGCAATGAAAATCCAATGGTGCCATGAGGCATGGAAGAGCATTACATATCCACAGACAAAAAAAAGTCTAATCTCACAACAGAGGCCACATCTGGGTAACACGAGCACCTTGTTGCAACACACAGCTGTTGCTCAGTGCAAAGCTGGGCGGGAGCACATAATAGAGCACAGCAGATAATCAGCTCTCACATCCCATTCACTACCAGCAGCCTTGAATGAGAATTTGTATTCCTTCTCCCTCCCTTTAGGTTCCCAACACATAGCACCCACCAACAAGCCCCTTCCACCATCACTAACAGGCTGCATTAAAAAACCCCGAGACTCAGCAACCTGCTTATGGTATTTCTGCAAAATGCTGCTGTGTAATCTTCAAAGATCAAGTCCCTTATATAAAAACAAGCTATCTTCAGAGAACAAGCTGAAGTCCTCCATGCTGTTGATGCTTCCGTTTTGCCAAATGAGCTGCAAAAAATAATACCAGGTTGCAAGTACCCACTGAAATCACTGCCACTGATACAACTCATGCTTATCTTTAAAGATATCTATATGCTTGTTTAATTAAATACGGAACTGCAGGAAACTGCTTATGAGTAATGAAAGCTCCAGATGTAGCTGGCCAGGGGATCTAGCACAGTAAATTCAAAACTGTTTCTTCCTGCCAGCTTGGCAATTCGTATTCATCCACACACAGGTACATTTGCAACCTTTCTTTTTAATGGTATGATATGATTTCATTCTGCAAAATTGCTTGTTGCAGGTAACTGACATTTAATAAAATAGTCCAAATACAACTGGTTCTTCCTCCACAGAGACAAATTGCCAAATCTTCCACAATTTATATCCATCTCAGTAACATAGAATAAGTACCACCTCTTCAGTCTTGCCCATGGGTCAGAGACAATCACAAAGCATGACAAATAACAACAGTAACCTCAAATGGCAAATTTCAGATATATATTTAAGAAGCACCATGTTCGGCAAAGAGTCCAAAATCTGGTTTGCGTGACTATTTAGTAGAAAGGCTCTTAAGGCAGTTAGCAGAGCATTCACGTATTAAGGACTCTTCAAAGTCAGAAAAGTGATCAAGCCCTACATCACAGACAAGCCTTTAGCTGCCTTTTGAGAACACACTCATTCTCAAAGACACATTAACAGGACATCACCGCACTAAAAGATGAAGACACATTAAAATGAGTACTTTTCTGGTTAAAATGCAAGACTTGAGAAAATTTTGAAAAATCTTTGGCAGATCTCAGCTGTGCTTAACCCAAAGACCTCTGGACATAATGGGACTACTATATTCACACCAGTCAGTTTCTCCAGCCTTTGTAAAACCATTTGTAAAACTATGGGAAACTCGGACTGAGAAGGGTAACAACTTTGCTCAGGCGTTACATAAATTGCATTGTAATGTGGAAGCAAAGCCACAGAGAAAAAACAAATCTTCTTTCACACATATTCTATATTGTGCAATTCCGTTAAATAGAGATTTTCCTCACTGAGTCCGCAATGAAAAGTGGGTCCGCCTCAGGGACAGACATACTGGTACAGTTAGATAAGTCAACATGGCTGTGCCTGGGAAATTCACACCTACCAGTAAGCAAGCCTGCCAAGCTGTTCAGGCAGATATCTCCCTGTTGCTTTGCCCCCAAGCACAGATTTTAAGCAACAGACAGATGCTTAAGTGTGACGGTTTGTATTCTGACAAAGTAATTTTAAGGCTGCTGGACACTTCCCAGTGTGTAGGTTAAGGAAAGCCACAAGTACCGTAAAGTATCGACAGATCACTTCTCCATGAAGCACCATGTCAAGCACACTGCCACTCCTCTCAAGCACTGTTATGATGTTTCTTCTAATATCTATGTCAGATATTTGGGACAGCCCACTGTGATTCATATTAGTCATGTAGGTAATGAGGGGGAAATAGGTACACTGACTAAGGATTTTAGAGCATGTTTTCTATTTGGAACCCCAGTGCTCCATGTTTAGGTCTTTGATCAAGTCTGTATGCACAAAGGCATAATTCATAATTGCCAGTATCAAAATAATCATATTCTACATTCATAAGTTGCCAGCACACAAAGAATTAGCTTTCAGCTCCAAACTCAGCATTTGTTCCAAAGCAATGGGCGCGAACTAGACACCGTGACAGGATATTTGGAGGACAATGACTAACAGTACTGTCCCAAAGCCCACAGAAGAGGATTATTTCCTAGAAAGCCCAGTGAGTCTGGGAGTGGTGCTGAAGCCCCACGTGCAGCACTCTCTCTCCCAGCCCCCAAACGTGCCTGGATACCAGCAACACCCACGGTCTGACAACACACTGGTGAAACCAAGCAGGAAAAAAGCTGGAGAAGAATGAAAAAAGAACAAAGTAGTAGACAGACAGGAAAAGAGGCAGAGGACTGGAGTAAAAAGAGTAGAGCCTGTATAGCTACATTCATGAAGCGAGTAAGTACCAAGAAAAGATTATGTGTGGAAACAAAAATTGATCTCAGAAACAAGAACTCTAATTTTCACATCTAGAAGGCACAGCCTCATCTGCACACACTGGATGGGTACATACTACCTCTCAGAAAAGTTGTCTCAAGTGACAGAGCACTTGTAGACTTGGGGCATGATTCTCTGTAGTCTTTGTGTGAGGAAAACACCCACAGTCATTTATGAAGATAAGACACCTCAGCCCCAAGCTCTAGCTTTCTCTCTCAAGATGTAAACAAAAACACCAAGTCAGACAAAAACACACATCATACTTTAAGAGGCAACACATTCAGCATAAGCCTGCTGCTGAAAAAAATAAACGAAAATCAAAGGAATCTTCTCTTGATCTGAGAAACACTATACACTGCTGTTACACACTAACGTGTATTTCTGAGGTTTGCATTAATTGACCAAGAACACTGGTAATTTGTTTTTTCACACAGCTATCAGAATATTCAGAAATGCAGCTGGCCATAGAGACAGCTCTGCAGCCCCCTGCGGCTCAGGCCTGAAAACCAGGGAGTTTGCAAAAGAAAGTGGTAAGAGATGGGGCAAGAGGGCAGAGTTTCAGTGTCCTAGAGTTGACAGCGGTTAACAGAACGATTGCATTAGACTTCATTGCCTGTCACCCACCGGGCCCGACAGAGCTGTGCAATACACAGGAGCGTCTGTGACGCTTTGAGGTGCAAAACTATCAGTAAAATACACCGCGAGGTACGTGCCGGGCCGCCGGCTGCCCTGCGGAGCCAGGGGATGCCGAGATGCCGCTGCGGAGACAGCAGCGCCGGGAGGCACTGACAAACGCAGCGGATCCTGCCGATGCATTTTCTGCCGCTGCAGTGGCGGCCCCTCCGTCGCTGGCCGGGCCGAGAGGCGGCAGCCGGACCCCCGATAGTCGGGCCCCCGGAACCAGCCCCGCACCGCGGCACCTGCGCGGGACTCGAACCCCCGGCTTCTGCCCCTCATTCACTCCAAGTTCCGCGGAAAGCGCCGTCCGCAGGAGCGCGGAGACACGCCGAGAGACGGGGTCGCAGCCAACCCCTCCCGCGCACACACGTCCCCGCTCGCACCTACCATGGCTTTGCCGTGCGAGGCGGCGGGTCCGAGGCGCTGCGGGTGCGTCCGGTGCTCTCCGCCGCGCTCTCGCTTCTCGCGGCCGCCGCGTTGCTCCTCGCCGGCGTCCAAGGAGGAGAAATTCCAGACGAGGAGAGTCTGCAGGAGCAACACAGTGAGAGCCGCCACCAGCGCCGAGCGAGAGCGCCGCGCCAGCCGCCGACCGCACGGAGACGCCACCATCTTCGCTGCTGCTGCTGCTGCTGCTGCTGCTGCTGCCGCCACCGCGCTCCCGAGAGCCGCCGCATCCGCCGCGGCACCGAGTTTTCACCCGGCCAGAGCCAGACGTCAGCGGGAGGAGGCGGAGGAGGAGGAGGAGGTGTGCACGGCTTTAGGGATGGGGAAGCCGGCGGGGGACCCCGCAGCCAGACCAGCCCAGGGCAAGGGGTGGGGTTGGCGGAGGAGACGGAATGAGGAGGAGGGAGGGCTGGCAGCAGAGGAGGAGCAGGAGACAGCGGGGTAGCTCTCGCTGCCGCCGGCGGGCGGGCAGGCGAGCCCCAGCTCTGCGTGAGGGGAAGGGCCGGGGCGGCTCCGTGCCTCGCGGCGGGCGGGAAAGCGGCGGCCGCGGTGGGGGAGGAGGAGGCGCGGCCTGAGCGGGGCGGACGGCGAGTGCCACCTTCTGAGAGGCGGTGGGCAGGAGGCGAGAAGAGGCACGAGGCGCCCATCGCCGCGCGCGGGAGGCAATGAAAAGGAGGCGGGGGAGGCACGAGGCGCCCATCGTACTGGCCATCGGCAGCAGTGGTGCGCTCCTAGAGGCACTGGCGTTTACTGGCCTGGAAAGCTGCAGTCCCAACGTACAGTGCTGACACACGCGGCGTTTAACAGACAAAACTGCACAAAACCCCCAGGCATGAGGTTTTTTTTCAGAAGCCAGCGGGTCCCTGACATTTGGCCTCAGTGGGGTGAGAATGCGAGTGCAGGGCAACACCTCCAAGAGCTCTGCAAGGTTTGCAAGTGCCAAGCAGAATGTGACAAGTGCTCCACGTTCTGAGAGAATAATGGAAGACTTCGGTTGCCTTTTTCTCCCATGCTGCTGTATTGACTTTCTAATCCGTAATATCTCATTAGCTGATAACAGTGAAGTAGGAAGGAGTTCCAGGCTGCCTACATAGTGCTCCTTTTTGTAAGCCTAATTCCACTTTCTGTGCTAAATCCAAAGGTGAAAAATAATACCTTCTGGTGAGGATAGTTGTTTTTTCTAAATGACAGCCAACAGGATTTGCGCAGACCGGCAGGATTTTGTTTGCGCTGCAATTGCTGTAGCTGCTGATCTGAAGAACCATGAAACCAGTTATAAGATTCAGAGTATGCTTTCTTAAGGGAATATCCCTTATGATTCAGTGAGGCCAGCCACTCTGTCCTGGTTTAGAATCATTGACTTAAGGCAGTTAATCGTCATGTATCATAGTATCACAGTATTACCAGGGTTGGAAGGGACCTAATAGATCATCAAGTCCAACCCCTACCACAGAGCTC
>JAOXOE010033275.1:0-10337 GCA_028565055.1 Phoeniculus purpureus
GTGTGACTTGGTCTAGGTGATGCTGCTCTGGCAGGGGGATTGGACTGGATGATCTTTCGAGGTCCCTTCCAATCCCTGATGTTCTGTGATTCTGTGGTGTAAACTAGATTTCCTTTGCATGGAGTACAAACCTTCAGGAACAGATTGCTCTGTGGAGTCACAGGTTGTGCCAGGGACCGGCTCCAGTGTGGCCTTCCCACAGGGTCACAATGTTCTTTAGAAGTCCACCTGCTCCAGTGTGAGGAGCAGTGCTTACCTCTCTGTGATCCTCACTACGGCCCGCAGGGGAATCTCTTTCCCTTCTTCCCTCTCCTTCACTGACCTTGGTCTCTGCAGAATTGTTCCTTCCACGTTTTCTCACTTGTCTGTCAGGTTGCATTTGCTGGGTTGGGTTTTTATTTCCTCCTTCTCAAATGTTATTGCAGAGGCTATGCTCTCTGTCCCTGGTGTTCAAAGACTTGCCTGATCCTAGTGAACAGTCTGAGCTCAGTCTGAGAACCTGTCGATGCTGATGCTTCTGGTTTCTCCTAGCAGAGGGAAGTCACACAAGTCAAGTAACATGGTCTGTGTTGTCCAGAGGCACTGCTGACTGAGGAGGGTGGAAAGAGGGGAAACCCAGGTTTGCCATCGCTTTATGGCTCTTGAGCTTTAGATAACATGCTCTGGCAATTTCTTTTGTTTTAATGATGGAGAAGGGGAAACATGTAATTTTTCAGTCGTTTCACACATGCCATTAGCACCATAATTTGAAAAGATAATGATTTACAAACCACCTGCTATCTGGCAGATGCTTAAATATTGGCACGTGTGTGGAATGTGGTAGGAAACATATCTGAGGGGTTTAATTGCTCACTGATGTGATAGCTTCTGTTCTCCCCGAGAATGCTTTCTCTACAGGTTAATGATGTAGAGCTGCTGCTGCTTTTCAAGTAGTTCTGCTGGGGACCCTTTTCTAATAGACAACAAACCACCGGGACCTTTGTGGGTTCAGTCAGCGCCTCTCAATTCTTTATGTAACTAGTTGCTTTCAGATGGCAAGAAATGAGGAAGAACGGGAGGGTTGTGATAAAGTGAGACCTTAGCAAAGTGCTCAGAGAAAGAAACACCACGTCCTAGTGTATCAACAAGGAGAATAACTCGTATGCCTTGTGGTAGCATAAACCCCCGAGATCCCTCAGAGGTCCTTGGGTGAGCGTAGAGGTGTTTGGATGAGCATCCGAATGCAGAGGCAGCACCTACGCTACTAATTTCACGTGTGGACCCAAGTCAAGTGCAGCTTGTGAGCTTGGTGAGGTCTGTTTGTTGTGGATACTGGCTGCGATTGCAAAAACGTTGTAGCAGTCTTGCAGACAGCAGAATTACAGAGTCAACGCCGGCGTAGTCGCGAGGCCTGGGCTAGAAGCACCAGGCACTTGGAGTTTGCTTTAGCCACCATAAGGGATGCAGCCTTGGCTGCTAATCTGAGCAGATGGGAAAAGCTGGGTGTTTCATTGCACTGAGAAAACTGTAACCTACTAGGACATAGGCTGGGTATTCAGTGAGAAGGAAGGAGCAGAGTCATAGCTGGCACTAAAACTAACTTGAGTGTCTTAAAAATGATGAATCAAGCACAGGCTAGAGATGCCCGACCTGACTGTGACTTCGGCACGGAACCAGATACGTATTTTTCTGTTCAAACTTGCAGCATTACAGTGAAGGAAATAACTCCTCTGGGTTTCCCAAGGTAAAAGTGCGGCATAAGTTGAAAAATTGGGTTTTAAGCTTGAACCATTCTGGTGTTTATCCAGTTTACGTGAGGATTAGAAACCTTGCTAAATTCATCTTGGTGTGAAACTCAAACAATGCCTTGGAGAAACACACGTGAGGAATGGGAGTGTTAACAGTCCCCCAGCTGCTCCCCTTGATGCAGGAGGGTCGTACTTAATTGCGCACCAGACTCAGTTACAGCCTCGTTCTTTCCCAGGCAGCTCTCAACTGGTCTAGCCATAATTTTGAGCGATTAATGATTGAAATGTTACTGAAGTCACTGAGCCTTCCTCTGTTGGAATTTTAACAGACTCAGTGACTGAGGGTAAAACCAAACAATCTGTTCTTTTCCCCCTCTTTCTTTGAGAAATGCGAACACTGCAGGTCCTCCTGTTCCCTGCTCCAACAGCCCTCCTCCCAGCAGAAGCGGGAGGGATGTCTCGGGAGGAGCGATATTGCAAACACTTGCCCCTGGCAGATAAGCAGCGCCGAATAAACTCGATTTGACAGCGCTAACAAATGTGCTGCGTTGGGTTGGAATGCGTTAGCCGTGGTGAGCGGGGCAGAGGTTTGATAACGTCGTGGCTTTCAAAATGATGGTCTTGCCCAAAGTGCTTAACAGATTTGTCTACTGTTTTATGTTTGCGAACGACAACATCACTTACACGTTTAAGGGATGTTGGATTACCTGTCTGCCATGAGACACTCAGGCTGTGGTGAATGAAAAACAGAATCCAGGACTTGCCCAGGATGTGCTTATTTAACGCCGGCGGCCCCCGTGGTGTCATCCCACGTATCGCAATGCTGTGGCTTTATAGAAAAGTCCATATAGAGCCTTAAATACACTCAAGAATTTCTATCCATTAGCCACGGGAAGATGACTTAGAAATCCTTGGTTTATATTCACTGCGTGTTAGCGTGATGTTTAATCAAACAGTGGTGTCAAACATTGATAAGCTGGAGCAATAATCTCCGCTATTAGTCAAGGTGACCTTTAAAAAAAGGGGTTTACGCTGAGACCTCTTCATTTTTTCTCTTCTCTAGCAGCAAAGGAAGTAACAGAAATCAGCGCAGCATTTGTGATGCGGTCGGTAGCACTTAGAACCCTAAAGTGAATGTTGGAGTAGGCTGGGCGTATACAGATAAACATGTGTTTGGGTGTATTTCAAGCCGTGAAGCTGAGTAAACAGGTAGCCATAGGCACATTTTAGTTAGTGTCTAGTTGGGGTTGTGGAGTCTCCTTCTCTGGAGACATTTAAAACCCACCTGGATGTGTTCCTGTGTGACTTGGTCTAGGTGATGCTGCTGTGTCAGGGGGATTGGACTGGAAGATCTTTCGAGGTCCCTTCCAATCCCTGATGATTCTGTGATTAACGCAGATGAGATTTTCAGTTTCTGCAATCTGTTGTGATTTTTGAAAGCTGATCTAGCCCCATATTAAACAAGCTTGTAGCTTGCGTAGACATAATTTATACCAGTCTTTGAGGACTTGTTATACTGCTTGTTGCCTCCATTGTCAGTATAAAATGAAGAAAACAGGGTGTAAATAGGAATCAGAGCGTGTAACTGAGCCTACTGGAAAACATTCCTTCCTCAAGTTCAGTTTGGTGTCCTATTTCCTATTGTGTGTAATTAAAAATAATTATTACATGTTGTGGCAAAGTCTTAAATCTATTCGTGATCCGCCATTTATTTGTAATAATAATCTGCTATTTATCTGTAAACTATAAAATTTAAGTGTAATTGCTCATCAAGATATGTTTTGTTATAGTGACTCCAATCTACAGATTTAGGGCACCATGCCATAAATCCAAATCTCTCTAAGTAGTTACATCTAAGATACCATATATAAATTTAATAAGAGTGTGGAGAAATAATTAGTTGTAAGAAATAACAGCACACAGTGAAGCTGGAAGCCTCAGTGTAAACATCTGCCTGGTTTTATTACAGTTTTACTACTTTATTTATTCCCTTAAATTATGTTTTTCTGTAGTAATTTGAGACAATCTTAGGTTTTTTTATGGGTGTCATTATTTCACAAAGGGAGGAAAGAAATAGGATGTGGCACTACATGAAGCTTCTTAACTGCCATGCTCCCGGCCACCACCGGCATGAACGCATCTCCCAGTGCGTGAACCCTGCTGCACGAGGATTATGTCACAGAATCACAGAACATCAGTGATTGGAAGGGACCTCGAAAGATCATCCAGTCCAATCCCCCTGCCACAGCAGGATCACCTAGACCAAGTCGCACAGGATCACATCCAGGTGGGTTTTAAACCTCTCCAGAGACAGAGGCTCCACAACCCCCCTGCCATAGACGTTCTGGGTTTGTGTCTTGTCTGTAGCTGTACGGTGGGTTCTCCTGTTTTTCTTGCTTTTTTTCTACTAAGTCTGAATTGAAGACTTTGGTGAAATTCCCAGCAGTAAGTCAGGAGAGCTGACTGGGAAACTGTTATCCAAAGCGGTTGCCTATTGACTTGACCGGCTTCTGTAGTCCACAAGAATTGGGCGACTCCTGAAAAAGAGGTAAATACCCACATCTGTTGTAGCTCCGCGTTAAGATGATGGGGAAAAAAAATCCAGGATACTTTCCCAGTGTGGAATTGCCTCAACTCAAGGGTTTGTATTTGCAAACACGTCACGATCGGAAATTATCCCCCCCCGACCCCGGCAGCCTGGTTTTGGGTTGAGTGTGTTTGTGTGAGCAAGCTCTCAAAAAAGAAAAGAGAACCATGACCTCCCGACAGCTGCCAGTGCAAACTGGATGATATTTTAATTCCAGTCTTCCTCACTTTTTAAGGCCTGTGCTGAATGTCCCTGGAAAAACCTGTAGAAGTGTTTATAATAAAAGGTGTTAAGAGGCTCTCTCCATAATTCTCTCATGACACTACTTTTAAGACCTTGATGAGTTTTTACTTAGGGCTATTAAATTGTGAAAGGCTGAATAAACTTCGGATAACAAGGTAATAGAAAAAAATGCTGGAAGAAAGAGAAACTACAACCCTCTAATGCTTGTGCTTACATGCAGGCAAGCTGGGTGAGGGCACGCTAATCGCAAGGGGATGACAGTTTCTCTGTTGTAAAATCATTTCTTGGCTCCTAAGAAAACCCCCCAACAACCTCCTGGAGCTCCCTGGCCCTAATGTCCCTGTGTGGGTGATTGTACTTCCCTTGCGAGTTAGAAATGTTCTTGCTGGTTGGTAAATCCCATGGGAATGCCAGTGCTGCCCTAGTGGCCAGAGTGACTACAACGACTCAGGTGAGGAATGAAGTAGGAAAACACCCCCCAAACAGCTAAGTAAGTCGGCACTTCCAGCCCTTTAAAAGCTTAAATGTGCAGCAACCTAAATGGAACAAAGACATGGAGGTGTAGTGCAGAGAGGTGCTAATGTCCTCTGTTCCTGCTTAGGTTTTCCTACTAACCTTGGTGGATGGTGAGGGATGTGCAACTTGATGCTCAACAGCCTGGTCAAGGTGGGAATCAGGCTGAGGGAGCTGGGTCTGTTTAGCTTGGAGAAGAGGAGACTGAGGGGTGACCTCATTAATGTCTATAAATACATGACGTTAGGAGGATGGAGCCAGGCTCTGCTCATCCCATCACATTCTCCCAGCTGTATAAAAGGCTTATTTTCATTTTCCTTCATTCATTCATAAGGAAAGTTCTTAATCCTTTCTTCCCTGAAGGAGTGGTCAGGGATTGGAACAAGCTGTCCAAGGAGGTGATGGAGTCACAGTCCCTCGGAGGTGTTCAAAAAACTTGTGGATGTGTCCAGCGTAGAGTAACGAGGATGATGGAGTAGAAGACCTCCCTTGTGAGGAAAGGCTGAGGGAACTAGGTCTCTTTAGCTTGGAGGGGACTGAGGGGTGACCTCATTAATGTCTATAAATATGTGAAGAGTGAGAGTCAGGAGGATGGAGCCAGGCTCTGCTCAGTGTCATCTAGTGATAGGACAGGGTGCAATGGGTGTGAGCTGGAACAGAGGAGGTTCCACATCAATATCAGAAGGAACTTCTTCCCATTGAGGGTGACGGACCACTGGAAGGGGCTGCCCAAGGGGGTTGTGGAGTCTCCTTCTCTGGAGATCTTTAAAACCCACTTAGACATGTTCCCGTGTGACTTGGTGTAGGTGATCCTGCTGTGGCAGGGGGATTGGACTGGATGATCTTTCAAGGTCCCTTCCAATCCCTTATGATTCTGTGATCGTCTTTGCTCCGTGGGTCTTGGACCAGCTGCTTATCCAGCAGCAAGGTACGTTGATTGCTTGAAAATGTGGAACAGTTAAGTGTCTCCAAGTGGTGGTTTTCTCTACAAAAACCTTGTGTCTGCAGAAACCAGGTGGCTGATAAGCACTGACTGACTCCAGAGAGCCGGTGAAACTTTTATATGAGTCAGTTCTTTATTCAAAAAACCGCTTAATGTTGCATTTTGAGTTAAGCCGGTGGTGACAGAAGTCAAATGGCAGGATTTGGAGGGAAATATCTGGGCTAATCATCTCAGTTCAAATTAAGGTTTTTAATTTAAGTCGTTGGGATTTCTTACCAAGAACATAATTACGCATTCATGTTTCCATTTGATTAGTTTATATCCGCTGCTTCTAAGTTATTTCCGTGTTCTAGAGTTTTGTTTTCTATCCAGCAAGTGAATGGCAGCTGAGCAGTTTTGGATTCAATGTGATCAATATTTAATGAATCATAATCATCATTACAACTCGGAGTTTTTGCGCTGCCGCATAATGTTTAATCAAGGGGATAGAGAGAGAGAGAGAGGGAAAATACAACTGGAGAACAGCTATCAAGTGTATGTTGAAGAAGTGTAGTCAGATTATTAACTGAATTGCAGAGGTCTAATTTAATCATCATTCCAGTAACCACTTTCCAACTGGATCCCGAGACCATTTCCCTAATTTATATTTTTTAATATCCGCAGTAGTTATTTTCAAACAACGTACTCAAGTAGGAGAATCGCTCGGTGCTGTCAACGTTCAAAACCTCTGCATCGCCCGCCAGAAAGTCCCAGGTGCTCGCTCTGGGAAGATGAGAATCACATTTCTGCAGTTTCTGCCTGTACGGACAGAGTAACACGGTCGATAGATTTTGCTCGCACGTTACTAAAGGGCAGTTTTGGAAGCGCGGTGGGAACTGGACGAGCCATTGCAGGTTAATGGATCTGAAGGCAGTGCAATGGGACTGGAAAATCCATGAAAAATATGTCTTTAATATTAAACCTCTTGCTCCCCAAACCAAAGAAGTGTTTTTCTTGGGAATGCAGGTGATTTAAAAGACACGTGGAAGTGTTGGGGGATCTGGTGTAGGGGTGAACTTGTACAGTAGGGTTGATGGTTGGACTCGGTGATCTCAAGGGTCTTTTCCAACCTGAACGATTCTCTGATTGTTGGTAACACCATGATTTCCCAATTACTGTTTTTTAGCAATAACAGAAGTAAAGGAAGTAAGTGAAACGTAACCATTTGCGAACCATCTCTGGTCCTGGGTGCTGGGTAGAAACCCTCGTGTAGAAACAGCTTTTGATCAGGAAGCTGGGAAGAAAAAAAGAATTCTGAATATTTTTATTTGACTTTAAATCAGAGCCTTCAAAACCCTTAGCTGGGGAGGGCTGAGAAGAAGTTTACGTCAAACTATATGGAATAAATGATATATTTTTTTCTTTCCAGGTTGTTTCTGAAAGGAGGTAACAAGGCTGCATCCTTGTTTGCTGCAGTATCGGAAGACAGGGATTAGTTGCAGGTATGTAGGTGCTCTGCAGCATGCTGCCAGCTTCAGAGGTGCCTTGTGGGCTCTTGCTGTTCTTGGAATACAGGATGAAGGTGCTTTTCACTCACAGGATCGAGGCTCTTGTTTCTTCTGACAGTGACTGATAGCTCCAGATAAGGGGACCTACACTGAGTAGCCAAATTTGTTATCTTACCCCAGATAATTATTTGTTTGCATCAAGTGTGGAAATAGATGACTTAAGGTGAAGAGTAAGTCCCAGGATTTTACCCAAGAGGACAGTTTACTGCCAGAACAGCTTATCTAGGAATGTCATGAAATTTCTGCCACTTGAAATCTTTTGATCAGGATTGAAAACGTAGCTAATACAGAGAAACACCTGTGAGTTGAATGAAGAGTTATGGTTACAGGGAAGGAACTGTGGAATGAAGTGCTGTGGCCTTCGAGGTGTATTTGGATTAGAAAAATGAGTCACAGCATCACAGAATCATTTTCATTGGAAAAGAGCTATAAGATCGAATCCTACCATTAACCCAGAACTGCTGGGTCACTGCTAATTTCTGTCCCTCAGCACCGCATCCCCTTGACTTTTAAATACCTGCAGGGTTGGTTATTCCAACACCTCCTTGAGTAGACCACTCCAATGCTCGATAACCCTTTCAGTGAAGAAATTCTTCCTAATATTCAATCCAAACCTCCCCTTTTGTAGCTTGAGGCCATTTCCTCTTGTCCTATCACTTGTTACTTGGGAGAAGAGTCCAACCCCTCACCTTGTTCCCAGCCTCTTTTCACAGAATCACAGAACATTAGGGATTGGAAGGGACCTCGAAAGATCATCTAGTCCAATCCCCCTGCCAGAGCAGGATCACCTCTCAAGTAACTGTAAAGAGCAATGAGGTTTCCCCTCAACCTCCTTTTCTCCAGGCTAAACAACCCCAGTTCCCTCAGAGGCTCCTCATTTTCCACTCTGGTCAGTAACCCATGATGACATTGACTACAGAGATGCTAACCAGCTGCTGAGTGATTCGTGCTTTTCTTGGTATGACAAATATTTATTAGCTAAAACAAGAGTGAAGTGGGGGAACTTGTTCTGGAGGAGGTATAGGGTAAACTGTAAGTTTTGGGGCTTTTTAAAATTCTTCATTGTTTTTCAAATTTAAAAGAAGTTGGTTGCATTTCATACCCAATTCAACACTGGAGGTCAGTTGGGGAGTGCGATGTGGTAAAAAACCCCATCTGTGTTGGTTGCACTGTCTGTTTCAGCTAAACAAAAATGGGGGTGTTTATAACTTAGCAATCATTTTCATTATTTGAAGAGTTTTGGTGTTTATTTTCCTGTGTGACTTGGTCTAGGTGATGTTGCTATGGCAGAGGGATTGGACTAGATGATCTTTCGAGGTCCCTTCCAATGCCTAATGATTCTGTGATTCTTTGGTGTGTGGTCTGTTGTGGTCCTATGTGAGCATCCAGTTTTGTTTGGAGTGGGGACTTATGCAGGTATCTTTTAAAAGTACTCTGCTAATGGCAAATGAGGAGTAGAAGAATCTAACAGCAAAGAAACCACCAGCCAAGCCCAGAATGTTTATCCATGTAAAGGCTTTGGTGTGGCGATACTGTGCAGCCCAGCCTTGCTTAGTGGCTCCAGGGCTCGACTTTAATTTGTTTATTTTTGTCATAAATCATGTTTTTAAATAATCCAGCTATGTTCTGTTTATTTTCTAGATGTCATAACATTTCTTATTCTTGTTTGAAATGGGGAGAAATGGCCAAATTATAATGTTATTAACATCTGCAAAGTCCAGCTTCCGCATGTGACGCTATTCATCACATCCCAGATTAATCATCGGGGACAGAACCCAATATTCCATTTCAAGCAAAGACCAACAGCTCTAGGGAAAATTAAATCATTGTTCAGAAACATTTCGTTCCAAAAAGCTAATAATTCAATGGAAATGGATTTTTAGAGGGAAAAACCTGAGTGTGTTATATAACCGTTCCGTGGGCTTCTCAATCTCCTATGCTGTGGCAGGGGGATTGGACTGGATGATCTTTCGAGGTCCCTTCCAATCCCTAATGTTCTGTGATTCTGTAATTCATGTCACATTTTAAATCAGAATTTGCTGGAAGATAGTTTAAGCTTTTGTCAAGAGTGTCACAGTCCTTTAATGTTTCTGAAGTGATAATAATGTGATTTGCAAACTCAAGGGAACGTCCCTTAAATCTAATCGAGACAGAGACAAACACAAAGGAAGGGACAGAAACAGAGCAGGAAATTCTCAGTTTTCAATGACATTCTTATCTCATCCTTTCCCTTCCCTATCCTACATGAGACTAGCACAGCCAACCAGTTCTACACAGTAATGTCTGTTACCCTTCTGTTGCGCTTTAAAAGAGAGTAGAATCTCAAAGTTTAATTTTCTGCAGAAAAGTTTGTTTCATAGAATCATGGAATCGTTAGGGACTGGAAGGGACCTCGAAAGATCATCCAGTCCAACCCCCCCTTGGGGCTGCCCAAGGGGGCTGTGGAGTCTCCTTCACTGGAGATGTTTAAAGCCCGCCTGGATGTGTTCCTGTGTGGCTTGGTCTAGGTGATCCTGCTGTGGCAGGGGGATTGGACTGGATAATCTTTTGAGGTCCCTTCCGATCCCTAATGTTCTGTGAGAAGGACTTGCAAGCTCTGCTCTTCCAGGTCCTCTCTGATAAACGTTCTGCTTGCCTCTGCCCTATTTGAGTCACAGCATGTGCTAAACAGCCAAAAAAGAGGCTGCTTTGTAAGTTTTGAAGGCATTTGACACCGTTTCCCACAGCATTCTGCTGGAGAAGCTGGTGGCTCATGGCATAGACAGGAGGACTCTTCG
>JAOXOE010033276.1:0-10337 GCA_028565055.1 Phoeniculus purpureus
GTTGTGGAGTCTCCTTCTCTGGAGACATTTAAAACCCACCTGGCCATGTTCCTGTGCAACTGGATCTAGGTGATCCTTCTTTGGCAGGTGGATTGGACTGGATGATCTTTTGAGGTCCCTTCCAATCACTAATGTTGTGTGATTCTGTGAAAGGATTGGTATGTGATGACTCTGTTTCCTGTATGATACATCGAGATGGCATAAACATTGCTGTGTATACCTAGAATGGTACCAGTATCTGTATTGAAAGATGTGACCTATTTTTTATGAATACATGACCTGTTGTTTATGCCTTTTCTTATCTGGAATTGGTGATGTATAATCTAGTTTAGATCACAGCTTATTAAAAATGTGTTTGCTTTGGGCTGTCCAATATTTTGCAGATTTCACTATAGGTGGTGAAGGTGAAAATAATGAAATGACCATTTGGAGCCCTGGCTGGAGGTTATCATTCATAGAATTACAGACTGGTTTGGGTTGGAAGGGACCTCAGAGATCATCCAGTTCCAACCCCCTGCCATGGGCAGTGACAGCTCTCACCAGACCAGGTTGCTCAGAGTCCCATCCAAACTGGCCTTGAATACTTCCAGGGATGGAGCAACCACAACCTTCCTGAGCAACGTGTTCCAGTGCCTCAGAAGCCTCATAGGGAGGAATTTCTGCCTCAGATATAATTCCCTTAGCCCATGAGGAGCATTGTGCAGGTTTCCAATTTGCTTGGTTTAAGCCACTTTGTTTAATATCCAATGCCCTGAAGCTGATCAGACTCTGCTTGCAGACTCTCTGAAGAGGATGGTGATTTCCAGCCAGAGAATTGGGCTCCAGCAGCTGAGGAATATTAGCACAGAGCCCCATAGCTGCATCTGGCACAATCCCGTGGCTGTACCTTCGTATCTGTGTCATTCAGGAGACTGGAGGACTTTGATAACCCCCTTTTGCCTCAGTTCTGAGCTCTGAACATCGCAGGTGAGAAGTGATGGGATCTAAAGAGAGGAAATTTCTTTAGACTATCTTTGCAGATGTTAGTGATGTATTACTGAAGGTCTGTACGTGCTTGGCTCTAACCCAGTGATTTTCTTTTCCCCTTCACTAATCCGTGTGTGCATTCTCAGATTTGCAAAGGGAGGAATCAAACAGAAGGAATATCTTTATTTAAAAGGTCTGTTCCAAGCTAAACTCCAGCAGACTTCCACATAACACAGGAGCACTGCTGGATAATCAGCAGGCATCCTTCTCCATGTCAGACCTCGCCCCTTCATCTGCGTTTTCTGAGGGGCTTGCTTGAAGAAAACCTATTTCTCTATGTTCAAAAGCAAAGAATCCCCACACACGGCACTGCGTGTCCTACTGATTATCTCCCCTTGTATCCTGAAAGGTGTATTATGCTGTTTCTCACTGACAATCCAGCGCATAGTCAAATGCCACTGTCTGTTTGTTGCAGGTCAGGTTTTAAGTCCCTTTTAGTGAAGGATGAAAAAGCTGCAGTTAAGTAGCTCAGTGAGTGCAGCCTGCTGGATGTGCAGAAGTGCCGCTTAAAAGCATCGTGCTGCAGAAAGGGGGAAAGTAGCGCTGAATTAAATTTGTCTGCATCAGGCATTGCTCTTCATGGAGTTTTAAGCTGGAAAAGGGGAGATTGAGGCTGGATATGAGGAAAATGGTCTTGAATCTGAGAATGGGGGATCCCTGGAACTGCTTACCTTGAGAGGTGATGGAGACCCCCTCCCTGGAGCCATTCAAGGTCAGGCTGGATGGGGCTCTGAGCAACCTGGTCTGGTGAGTGAAGGCCCTGTTTGTTGTAGGGGGGTTGGACTAAATGACCTTTGGAGGTCCCTTCCACCCCTATAAGTCTATGATTCATCCATCGAATGTAAGGAAATTTCCACAGACGAGATGGCATCATCCAAATTATGTCATTTTAGGTCTAGGGGTCTGTGGGTGGACAATCATGTCTTTAATTTCCAAATACTCCTTCCCATTGTGTTTGTTAAAGGGCCTCAGCTAGACAGTCCAATGGCTTAAATTACGCAACCTCAGCAAAAATGCTCCTCTGGGGGTTCAGCAGATGTTTCTTAGTTAAGCTGTAAACCCATAAACCCCTGGTGTGCTGAGTGCTGCATTGTTTGACACCTATTCAACCCTGAAGGTTGGTAATCATCACAGAGCTGATGGTCCTGGCGAGGCTGATAAAGTTGTGATTGATCTCCAGCAGCATTTGCTGAAAACCTTATTCCTTGTGATGGTTTTTGTTACATGTCTTGGCCTTTTCTTCCCTAAACTGTTGTTATCCATACAAGTTTTGGTAAGTACCTCCTACACTTGTTCTTACGGTGTTGTCCCATTTAGTTACTGGTGAGACAGCAGCTTCTATAGGTCTTTTAAAACCGGCCTGGGCATGTTCCTGTGTGACTTGATCTAGGTGATCCTGCTCTGGCAGAGGGATTGGACTAGATGATCTTTTGAGGTCCCTTCCCGTCCTTAATGTTCTGTGATTCCTTTGGAGAATCCATGTGTCTGTCAACTGTCTTCTGCTGATTTTCCTGCTACGTTGATGAGCAGTGTTGGTTTTTCTGGGCAGTTTTATGGCCCCACACACGGCTGTGCTGTCCTGCTGTTCCTGAGGGAGCGGAGTTGCTTGGTTTCTGTCATTCTTGGACTGCTTAGAATGGTTCAAGAACTGCTGGTCTCACTCTCTTAAGATATATTTTTCTTCCATGTATTGTACTAAAGATTTTAAGCTTTGTTCTACATTCATTGAAGAAGTGGATGTTTTGATTTGTTGCTTTGCTTGAAGAACAGTAGATTGTGAATTGGTTTCATCTGTGTCAAAGTAGATATTTGCAACCATGAAGCCAGGGCTTGGAAACTTTCAACACTCTCACATGCAATCCTGTCTATGATGTTGGAGGCCTGGATCTAGTGGAGTCCCCCAAGGTTTTATACTGGTACTAGTAGTATTCAGTCTATTCATTAATGACTTGGATGAGGGATTAGGGTGCACTGCCAGCAAGTTTGCTGGTGGCATGAAGCTGGGAGGAGTGGCTGACACCCCAGCAGACTGTGCTGCCATCCAGTGGGACCTGGACAGACTGGAGAGCTGGGCAGGGAGACATGGAATGAACTAGAACAAGGGCATTGTAGAGTCTGGCATCTGGGCAAGAACAACCTCAGGGACCAGCATAGGTTGGGGACTAACCTGTTGGAGAGCAGTGTAGGAGAAAGGGATCTGGGGGCCCTGGTAGCCAGCAGGATGACCAGGAGCCAGGAATGTGCCCTGGTGGCCAAGAAGGTCAATGGCATCCTGGGGTGGATCGGAAAAGGGGTGGTTAACAGATGGAGAGAGTTTCTCCTCCCTCTCTACTCTGCCCTGTCAGACCAGGGAAGATGTGGTGAGACCACATCTGGAATGTTGTGTCCAGTTCTGAGCCCCTCAGTTCCTGAAGGACACAGAGCTGCTGGAGAGAGTCCAGCACAGAGCCACAATGATGATGGAGTGGAGCATCATCTTGATGAGAGAAGGCTGAGGGAGCTGGGTCTCTTGAGCTTGGAAAAAAGGAGACTTGAGTGTTTATAAATGTGGAAAGGATGAGTGTCAGGAGGATGGAGCCAGGCTCTGCTCAGTGGCAGCCAATGATAGGACAAGGGGCAGTAGGGTATCAGATGGAACAGAGGAGGTTCCACATCAATCTGAGAAGGAACTTGTTACCAGTGAGTGTGACAGAGCGCTGGAAGGGGCTGCCCAGGAGAGTTGTTGAGTCTCCTTCTCTGGAGATGTTTAAAACCCACCTGGACACATTCCTGTGCCACTGGATCTAGGGAGTCCTTCTGTGGCAGGAGGATTGGACTGGATGATCTTTTGAGGTCCCTTCCAGTCCCTAATGTTCTGTGATTCTGTGATTAGACTGGATGATCTTTTGAGGTCCCTTCCAGTACCTAATGTTCTGTGATTCTGTGACTAGACTGGATGATCTTTTGAGGTCCCTTCCAGTCCCTAACGTTCTGTGATTCTGTGATTAGACTGGATGATCTTTCGAGGTCCCTTCCAGTCCCTAGTGTTCTGTGATTCTGTGATTAGACTGGATGATCTTTCGAGGTCCCTTCCAGTCCCTAGTGTTCTGTGATTCTGTGAATTCCACTTTCTGCAGTGTCAGCTGGACTGTGACCCAATGGCTGCCTGGAGTTGATGGACAGTGATTACACTCACATTCTGCTTTCCCCTTAGTTTGCTTTATTTACAATCTTAATGCGTTGGTGTGGTGTAGAATGATGGTATCAGTGGCACAGTGGGTTGGTATAATAATGTATTTAGATTCCCATTATACGTTGCTAGACCCCAAACAAAAAGCCTTTTAATGAGAACTTAACCGTAGCATAGCTGATACTTCGCATATTCATTTCTGCGGCGGTTGGTCTGCTTACTAATGGGATAAATACATCCTAGTGCTTGGGAAAACACGGTGCAAATAGAAATGGTTTCTCATTCAACAGTCAGAAAGAAAAAGCAAACAGAAAACTCCAGCTATTGGCAGCTGGACCTTGCTTTTGATGTGATTGACACAGATACTGTTTGGTCAAGCACTGCACTGAAGAGTCATTAGTTGGGAGAGCCCTGCAGTTTTGTTAATTCTAACCTCTGAGAGATAAATGCAGGTAATTAAGCATCAGTCAGAGTCGGGACTGACACAGAACCGACAAAAGGTAGCTGTTATCTCAGTGAAAAAGGTTTTCTACATCGGCACAGTGAGAGTTTTGGAAAGGGAAGCAGTAGAACAGAAAGCCTAGAGAGGTTGTGCCCCATCTTCATCCCTCGAAGTTTTTAAGACCAAACTAGATAAATCTCTGAGCGCCCTGGTCTTGACTTCAGCGCTGACCCTGCTTTGAGCAGGGGTTGGAGCAGAGCCCTCCTGAGGTGCCTGCCAGCTTTTACGATGCCATGATTAATGCAGTCCTAGACATTCACTGCAGAAAAGGAGCAGAGTTTAAGATCTTCCTATTTGTGCTGGGGAAAATGCTTAGGTAGAGAGCTGGTGGAGACCCTGGACAGCTGCTGAAAGCTCTTCCAGACAGACACAGTTGACTGCAAAGAACTACCAGAGGGAGAGACCTATCTGCTGGTTTTTCAGTAGTGGTTACTACCACTGCCTTCCGGCAATATCACTCAGAATCAGAGCATCAGGGATTGGAAGGGACCTCGAAAGATCATCCAGTCCAATCCCCCTGCCACAACAGGATCACCTAGATCAAGTCACACAGGAACACATCAAGGTGGGTTTAGCTGGTACAGAATTGCAGCACCGAACCTCCACAGAATAAAAGCATCTTAAATACCTTGGCCTTTCAAAAGGGAGTTTAAAGAATTCACTTAAAAAGAAACTATTTCAGAGCCTCTTTTGGAGTAGAGGCATGAATCCAGGTCCTTTAGGTTTCAATGGTTTTCAGCTGATAGCTGGAACTATAAAGGTCACACAGACCCCTGCATCCAAGTGGGAATTGAGAATTCAGTGCAAAGAAGAATGATGTCAAATGTGGATGTTATAGTGACAGTGACCTCCCCTTTCCAAACTAGTGGATAGTTAAGGCAGTAGGAGAGTTGGATTTCTTCAGTGCTTGTTTCTGTCCTCTTGCCTGTCCTCCCTCTTTTCTTCCTCTGAAGTTAGGGAGTCCTTCGGGAGGTTTCAGAAAGCTCTTAAAAGTCTTAAAAACGTATTAATGATGTTATTCCTTGTCTTTGCAAGGTCAAGTGTTTTCAGTTCTCTCATATATTAGATCTAGGCTACATTATTTATTAGAAATTTGTCTTATTTATCAGAGAGGTACCTGGTAGTCCATTTGTTTTTAACACTGATGATGATGCTTTGGTTTTGCGGTAGGTTCATTCCCTTTTCTTCCATATTTTTATTATTACAGTCTGACTTTAACTAATTCTGCTCATCCCCTGGATAAATGGTTAAGTATCTGAGATCAGGACACAGAGCTGCTGGAGGGAGTCCAGCGCGAAGCCACAAAGATGACGAAGGGAGAGGAGCATCTCCCTGATGAGGAAAGGCTGAGGGAGCTGGGTCTGTGAGCTTGGAAAAAAGGAGACTGAGGGGTGACCCCATTAATGTTGATAAATATGGAAAAGGGTGGGTGTCAGGAGGATGGAGCCAGGATCTGCTCAGTGGCGTCTAATGATAGGACAAGGGGCAATGGACAAGGGTCAGCTGGAACGTAAGAGGTTCCACGTCAACATGAGAAGGAAGTTCTTCCCAATGAGGGTGAGAGAGCCCTGGAAAGGGTTGTCCAGGGAGGTTGTGGAGTCTCCTCTCTGGAGACTTTTAAAACCCGCTTGGCCATGTTCCTGTGTGACTGGATCTAGGTGATCCTACTGTGGTAGGGGGATTGGACTAGATGATCTTTCGAGGTCCTTTCCAATCCAATATTATGTGATCACAAGGTGCTTCTTGAGAAACCAGAGATCTGAGAGATGGTAGAGCTTTGCCCTGGGCTGCAGATGGGGGACATTTTCATGTCACTGAATGGCTAATTGTTAGTGGCCACAACATGCGTGTTTGACCTATACATTATTCAGAGAAGTCGTCATTGCCCCAGATGTGAAGAAGTTAATCTTTTGGGCTCGTATTAGTCCTGCGCTGATACATTTCAGAATCCTTTGGGCAAAGGAGTGCTGCTGCTTGGTGGAAAATCATTTGCCTGAAAGAACGATGATACACCAGGGGGAAGTTTGGGTTGGCCATGAGGAGAAACTTCTTCCTGGCAAGGGTCCTCAGGCCTTGAAACAGACTGCCCAGGGAGGGGGTTGAATCACCATCCCTGGACTTGTTTCACAGTCTTGGAGATCTGGAGTTTAGGGAGAGCATTTAGTGGTGGCCTTGGGACACTTGGGTTCATGGTTGGAGTTCCAACCCCGTCCATTCTATGATTCTGTGAAAGAGGAGACAGACAGCATTACCTGGGTTTGGTTTCACATCACAGAGAGACACAGCCGTCCATTAGCAAACAGAATTGGACACACTTAGTGATGGCTCAGGAAGTGTTAGCAGATGGGTGGTGTAACTCAATTAACGTGGCTGCAGTTGATAAGGTGTTGAAAAGCTCTGATGGAGACTGCTGGGAGGCTAAACGAAAAGCTGAAGATTCAGAGATGAGGGCTGATGGATATAACGTTATCCTAACTGACTATTGTGGAGAACCTGAAGCACTGAGGAATTAAATTGAGGACCTGTGAAACAAACTTAGATTAAGGAAAAGAACAACCAAATTGATAAATCCTTCTGCAGGAGGGCAGAGAGAACAAAGGGACTGTTCCTGTGCGACTGGATCTAGGTGATCCTGCTCTGACAGGGGGGATTGGACTGGATGATCTTTCGAGGTCCCTTCCAATCCCTAATGTTCTGTGACTCTGTGAATGTGCTGAATAAGCTGAAGTTTTGCCTAAATTTCTCAGACAGTCAGGACAAGGTTTATTCTAGTAGTACAACTCAACATTTATGTTCGGTGGGGCTGAATTTAGTCTTGTGTTGCTTTTGTAGGATTGAGGGTGACGCTGGTTTTGCTCTGCACGTGCCCTTTCTTCCCAGTACTGTCTAGTTTGGAAGCCTTGAGATTCTCTGTCCCTCAACTCTCACAGAATCACAGGGTTGGAAGGAATCTCCAAAGGTCCTCTAGTCCAATCCCCTACAAAAAGCAGAGACATCACTCACTAGATCAGATTGTCCAGAGCCCCATGAAGCTTAATCTTGTAAGGTGGAACAGAGGAGGTTCCACATCAGTCTGAGAAGGAACATCTTCCCAGTGAGGGTGACAGAGCACTGGAAGGGGCTGCCCAGGGGTGTGTGGAGTCTCCTTCTGTGGAGATGTTTAAAACCCACCTGGCCATGTTCCTGTGTGACTGGATCTAGATGATCCTGCTGTGGCAGGGGAGATTGGACTGGATGATCTTTTGAGGTCCCTTCCAATCCCTAATGACTGGATCTGGGGGATCCTGCTCTGGCAAGGGGATTGGGCTGGATGATCTTTCAAGGTACCTTCCGATCCCTAGTGTTCTGTGATTCTGTGACCTCTCATCCCTCTGCTCCCAGCATTAACACAATCACCTGGTTGCTCATCTCTCTGTGAAGAGGCAGAAATGCTGATTGTCTCTCTTGGGAAGAGGGTAGGAGGATATAAAGGGTGAAGCAGAGATTTGGTGCATGAATCATGGAATCATAGAATCATTAGGGATTGGAAGAGACCTCGAAAGATCATGAAGCACTGCCCCAGCTCTGGAGAGCAGGAGGAGCAGGGTGCCCTCGTTATTTACTGCTGGGTATTGATTTTGTGACTCATTTTATGGCCGAGGTGCTTACATTAATGTATTTTTTACTGCTTGATGTATTTGTAATGCTCTACAGTGCAGCAAGCTGCTCATGCTCATGGTTTGATGCTTTGAGATGATAAGGAAGGAAAAGTTGCTTACTGGGAGCTGCAGGTCTCCGGGAGGCATCGCCTCTGGACAGGTTCTGCTGGAGGTGAACACTCCTCAGAGGAGAAGTTTGAGAAACTTTCTTTTCAGCAGTAGCTGCTGAGAGGCATTTGTCTGGACTGTTTTCATGCTGTTTCCACAGTATAAAGGGCAGTAATAGTTCTTTGTTCTGCAGAAGACATCAGACTGCAGAGAAAGGGCAAGATGCAGGAGAACTCCAAGAACTGTGATGCAGCGGGAAAGAACCTTTCTTCTTTAAGCTGTTGCCCATTTTCTTGTTCTGTGGTTGGCTTAGGGCTGCTGTTGGACATGAGTAGGGATGGGAAACCTACCAATTCTGCCACAGTCTCTGGAACATTCTTTGTCTTTATTGCTGCATTTCTGCATCCACAGGTGCAGATTCCTCCTTGGAACGGGCTCATTCTGTGCAAAAGGCATTGATGTTGCCCGGCTCCTGATGAGCTGAGCTCTCTTCACCACTATAAGAATTGCCAAACCGGTTCTGTGGCTGTATTGAGAGGATGCTGAGACTTCAGTGACTGTGTGGTCACCTGGAGACGGTGATGGGCTTTGATTGCCACCCTAGCTGTGTCGTAAGCTTCTATAGGAAAGCTGGTCCTTCTCTTTGGTGTGGAGCTGTAGCCATTCCAGTCGAGTCAGGTGGTGAATGTGTTAGAATCACAGAACATCAGGGGTTGGAAGGGACCTCGAAGGGTCATCTAGTCCAATCTCCCTGCCACAGCAGGATCACCTAGACCAAGTCGCATAGGAACACCCAGGTGGGTTTTAAATGTCTCCAGAGAAGGAGACTCTACAACCCTCCTGGGCAGCCTCATTAAGGTTGGAAGAGATCTACAAGATCATCCAGCCCAACCATCAACCCAACCCCACCCTGCCCACTAAATCCTGTCCCCCAGGGCCATATCTACTCATTTTTTGAGCCCCTCTAGGGATGACGACTCCATGGCCTCCATGGGCAGCCTGTTCCAACCCCTGAACACTCTACCAGGGAAGAGATTGTTCCTGATGTCCAATCTAACCCTCCCTGGCACAACTTGAGGCTGTTTACTCATGTCCTATCGCTAGTGACTTGGAAGAAGAGATCAACCCCCACCTCTCTACACCCTTCTTTCAAGTAGTTGTAGACAGCAATAAGGTCTCCCCTCAACCTCCTCAACTGCCTTACTTCAACTTCCTCAACCTCCTTGTTGACTTGGATGTGTCTCTGATAGAACAAATTGAGCCCTCAAGGAAATGTTATCCACAAATCATTTTAAAGCATCTGTGATGAGAACATGGTGCTGGCTTCACAATAGCCACATTTTTTGGACAGAGCTAGTTGTCGACAATCATCACTGGCTGAGGTGCTACAACCAGAAGTGGAAAAGGTTGCAGTAAACTGCAGCAGTAATCAAACCTGTCAGGAAAAAAGGGTTTGGTTACACTGTGGGGAGGAAATACAAGAACAGATCCCATAGAGGGACTTTCATATGATCTGTATGTGTCCTGGTGTGAGAATCGCAGAACATTAGGGATTGGAAAGGACCTCAAAAGATCATCCAGTCCAACCCCCACTGCCACAGCAGGATCACCTAGAACAAGTCACACAGGAACATGTCCAGGCAGGTTTTAAACATCTCCAGAGAAGGAGACTCCACAATCCCCCTAGGCAGCCCCTTCCAGGGCTCCGTCACCCTCACTGGGAAGAAGGTCCTTCTGGTGTTTATATGGAACCTCCTACGTTCCAGCTCACACCCACTGCCCCTTGTCCTATCACTAGATGCCACTGAGCAGAGCCCGGCTCCATCCTCCTGACACCCACCCTTCCCATATTGATCAACATCCATGGGGTCACCCCTCAGGCTCCTTTTCTCCA
>JAOXOE010033277.1:0-10334 GCA_028565055.1 Phoeniculus purpureus
GTCCAGCCTTCCTGGACTCCTGTATCTTTTAGGGCAGCCTCCCAAGGGACTGTGTCAATCAGTCTCCTGAACAGGCCAAAGATTGCCCTCGGGAAGTCTCAGGTAACAGTTGCACTAGTCCCTCTCCTTGTTTACCCAAGTACTGAAAACTCAATCAACTCATGATCATTGTGCCCTAGACGACCTCCAACCTTTAGTTCTCTCACAAGGTCTTCGCTGTTCATGAGAAGCAGATCCAAGATGGCATCTTCCCTGGTTGGCTCCCTCACAAGTTGTGTCAGGAAGTTGTCTTCCACACACTCCAGGAAACTTTGGGACTGTTCTCTCTCTGCTGTGTTATATTTCCAGGAGATATCAGAAAAATTGAAGTCTCCCATGAGCACAGGAGGCAGCGACTGTGAAACTTCTCCCAGCTGCCTATAAAAAATTTCATCTGTTTCCTTATCCTGGGTGGGTGAATGGTGGATAGCTGAATAATACAACTAAAGTTGGTGGAGTTACACTTGGGCAAAGGATGTGAGTGAATGGAATCAATCCCAGTATCTTTAGAATTCTCACAGCTTAGTGATTTATGTCAATTAAATACAAACTGAATAAAGAAATAAATGTTTTGGGCAGATAAATATTATGTGACGATTCTGAGCTAAGCAAACAACACTGTAAAGCAGAGTCTAAGCTAGAAGTATTGAAAATTCCTTATAAAACAGCATGCTCATTATTCTAACACATCAAAATTTGATTAAAGGACCTACATGTTTAGAAGACAAAGTAATTGCTATCCCTAATTAAGTGGGGATGTGTGTATCTAAAAATACCCCCTGAACCCAAAAATTATATAGTCTGCAATTAAAAAAAAAAACCAAACAAGATTGTTTCTATCAAAATCCAAGAGCTATTTCATGGCCATAATTATTACTGAGTCAATGTCAAGCAAATTAGTAGCTGATTTTGAAATAGCATTCCTTTTATTTGCGTCAGTTCCAACATCGTGCGGGCTGCAAATTTTTCATGTTGGGAGATGTGTGTATTTTATCAGGTGGCAGCCATTGACTCTACTCAAACTAAAACTTGCTAGCTGGAACCCAGCTGTTCCATAACTGTAGAGAACAGTGATCCCCTGAATAAATACAGGCTACTTTTAAAAGAAGAGTGTTGTATTTAAGAATGATGCCTAACTCAATTGTATTTCTTAATATTTTCTGATTTCGTACGTTGATGTAGGAACTTTCCAATTCTGTAATTCATTTGCTGTAACAAAAACCTAGTCATTTGCTTTCCCATTTCCCCAATAACAGAACTGTCTATTTATTCAGTTCTTTATGACTGGTTAAGACAGAATGTGTTGCACTATTAGCAAATAAAAAAGTCTATAGTTTCATCTCCCAGCTTAACAGGAACCAGGGGATTGGCTGGTGAAATTTTGATGATGTCTCCTGGTGCTCCTCAGTCTAAATTCTCCTCCAATATTGTAAAATTACTACCTTCAGCTAATCTCAAATTCCCTTTATTAGGGCATTCATTTCTCCAGTGTCTTTCTTGCCTACAAAAAGGTCCTAAAAGTGACCTCAGAGTTGTTTTCCCAAGGATTCCTCCCTGACTCTTATTCCTTCAAACTATTCCTTCATCTTCTCCTCTCCATCGCAAACAGTTCCAGCTGAACTTTAACCCATAACCTTTCAGTCACACAAAACAGAGGACTCAAACTTCTGTACCAGTTGCTGTTTAGTGATAAACTTGGTAGAGTATGGTTAGTGGTTAAACTTGATGATTTCAAGGGTCTTTTCCAACCTGAACAATTCTATGAGTCTATGACTGTAACCCGCTGGTGGGACTTGAACCCAACTCATCCAACAGGCTGATTTTACCTGTATACCTTATGAACCTGGGCATTCACTGACTTCTGTCAGGTAGAACTGTATCATTTCTTCCCTGAGATACCATTTATAGCCTGCCCTGTCCTATGGGCAGGAAACCATTAACCTTTAATATGGAAGTAATGCCTTTACGCTTCCTGGAGACTTGCCTGGGGCTCCCAGGTCTGAAGATGAGAGGTTCTCCCCAAGAATCCCTCAAGGCCAGCTGGTGGTCTTCGCATCTCATGGACCTGTTGAGGTTCATAAGTGATGTCCCACCTGGGTCACTGGAAACTGTCACTGAAATTGGCAATAAAACCCCTTAACAACAATGCAGCATTAAGATGCAAGCACTCTCTTTGTTATGGCTGGACACACATGGACTATTTCCTCTGAATGTGTGTCCCTACTACAGAACTGGACTGCTTTTTGTAGGGACAAAACACACATATTGATTGCGTTTCTCAGAACTAATTATGATATTTGATACTGAAAATGAAAATTCATTTAAGAATAGGTCAATGAAGAAAATGCCAATCCACTCTGAGAATGCTGTGTATGCCCATGGCTTATCTCTAGTTGGTCCTGAAGTATCACTTAACGTGATCCTGTCTACATCCAAGGAATTACCTTCTATTCATTGAGGAACAAACTTTCCATTCAGCATTTCTTCATGCAGACTCACAAAGATAATTCAGAACCCTTTTCTTAGTCATCACTCGACACCACCAGTGTTAACAACATCCGTTCAACAGTTATTGCAGGTTCTGCACCATCTGTATGAGAAAAGAAAAAAAAATGAAGAACTGACACATGCACAACCAAGGCACTGAGCTCATTGAATGAAAGCTGATGCATATTTTTGTCTCCCTCCCCAATTTCAGTGATGTCCATTAGCAGAGTAACATCCCTGCTTTAATATTTTTGTTCCCTGCACTACAGCCCTTTTCCCTGAAGGTAGGAATCTGGGCAAGTACATAGACCTGTGCCCAAATATCCCTGAATTCTTCCCAGCACAGTGAACGTCCTCCGTCATCTATTCAGCAGTTTCATCACCTTTTCTGGATGACTGTCTGTGTTGCTGCTGTCACTATTTTGAGTTCCTTTTAGAGAGAAAGAGGAAAACATTACTTTTTCTGTGTCTGCCAGCTCCTAATTTTTTGTCAGGACACAGATACTGATTGGGGCTGAGATGTCTCTGCTTTGAGGACTGGTTCCCATTGTGCCAACCACAAGCGCAAGGATAACCACAGCAGCAGGGACTGGTGCCTGTGGGAAAGCCACTGCCTGTTAACAGAGGTGAGATATTATCCTGGAAGCAGGTCACAATTAGAAGGATTTGGTGTGCTCAGAGTAGGAAAATTGTTCTATTTTCTCTCAGACCTCCGGAAGATATGGGTAATTCTCTCCAGGCAGAGACGTGTGAATTGCCAGGCTGACCACCATGGAGTATCCCAGGTGCATATCCACGTGGTTGCCTCTTTGATGGCTGGTGTGGTCAGGATGCCCCCTCTTCACCTGCAGCTGGCCAGAAGCTCTTGGACTTCATTTAACCCTCTTTATTTCTTCACTGTAAGGTTGACTAAGACACAGATGATCTTCAGTGGAGCTAGTTATGTTTCAGATTTTGTTGGGCTACTTTTGGGTTTTGCATGGAATGAGATGCAACACAGCGAAATTTAAACTATTACTGTTTCTGAAGGAGTGGCTCCATTAACACAATGAATGCTGACCCAATTACCACCATGGTGGTGGCAGCTCTGGGATCCAGTGCTACTGCTAGTCAGCAGCTTGCTTTTTTTCTTTCACATGTCAGCAGAAACACCTCAAATTGCGAACAGCTTCATATTCTGTTGTCACAGCAGTCCTGGACTTTGTGTCACTGGTACTGTGATTATTCATGCAGTGCTTAAGCCATTAATCACTGGTCTGGTCTAAGCCATTAAGGTCTGGTCTTCTGATTAATCCCTGTTCTGGATGGTCAGGTTGCTGTCTGGACCGCATGCAAGTCCTGTGACCTCAGGAAAGCCACTTACTACCTACATCTTTATTTTGCTGCTGAGAATGACTTTTATTTTACCTCACTGTGGTGTTGTGCATATTCTTTATGGAGATGGCAGTAAGGCAAAGCTAAAGTTGTTGGAGGACCCTTATTAACATAGATCTCATCACAGCTGTTTTGACTTCATCTTTTATCTGTGGTGGATTGACTCAAAAAATAAAGTGTAGTTACTGTCCTTAAGCATATCTGAACCCTATCTGCTTTCTGTCTGGCATGGCATGGAATAAAGAAAGGCTTAGCAAGATGTAAACAACAGCAGAGCCACTTTCAGACAAAACAATGATGCACTGAAATTTTAGAGGGTTTATTTATATTCCAGCTTAGGTGATAGCAAGGGGGGATGGCTTGGCTTAGACAAAACTACCTCAAAACCAACCGAAGTTTCAAGAGCCAGCACATAGTATATCTTTGCCAAACCTTTGCCCTACAGTGATTTTCTCCAGGAACACTGGAAAGCTTCTAAGCTAAAAATTTTATTTAAGGATGTTTAGGTTTTTAAACAGGGCAAAGTGACTCAAAGTGACTGGGGCAGAGAGAACAGAAGAATAAAAATAAAAGACACAATGGAAAAGTTTGCATGCAGTTCCCTTCTCTGCCCATGCTGGCCCTCCTAGCCTGTCCTTACTCTTAGCTGGCTCAAATGGGTTTATTGGTAGTATGGATTCTAGCTCAGTCCCTTGGTCAGGCAAGGCTGTCTCCTGCTGTCCCAATCCCTTGGGGATACCCTGCATTCACATCTCCTCTCTCCCATCTATGGCCCATGGGTGTCTGGAAGAAGAAGTGTTTGCTGCTGTCACATCTCCATCTTTGAAAAGCTGCAGCTACTGTGCTACTAAGGAGTGAGCAAAGCAACTGTGTGCTCTGTGCTCCCCTGTTCTGTCTATCATCACACTCACACATTTTCTGTGTTTTTCAGTTCTGCACATGCAGTCCTTTTCCAACGGCGCAGGACAGTCCTCCAAGACTTCATTTAACACAGAAGTTTGACTTGTTTCTTGGTTGTTTGGTTTGGGTTTTTTTTTTAGATTAATCCATGCTGTGAATTCAAAAGCGATAGAGTCTAAACATGTCTTGCCAGGTCTTCAACTAAACTAAGACACCAGAGGTCTACTAACATTGGTGGACTTGGACAAGTCACCACATCTGAAAACAAATACTAGGGCATCCATCCTGCTGACACAGAAGACAATGGCAAACCTCCTGCTGACTTCATAAGAAGCAGGATCTGGCATTTAGTGCAATATCTGGAGAGGTTTGCTTAAGTGGACTCTGGAGAACTTGCAATAACATACATTTCATTCTTTCCTAAGCATGTCCAAATGTGAGGTCACTCCTTCAATTATAACCCTGTCCTTATTCTACTGAGGGGAAAACAAAAGAGCATTTGCATAGCACTAGATTTTTCCCCAAAGCTAGCACAATGGCCTTAGAATGTTTTGCTCTCAAGAAAATGTACCAAGCCAAAAAAAAGCAATACCCACTCCCCCCAGCACATCCCCAAAACAGCTCAAAACTCTGACTAGTTGTAAAAAGTTGTTGAAATGATTAATCATGTGTTCCAAGGGGTTTTAGTGAATGGATTTAGGGAAGTTAATTTTTTCCTTAATTTTTTTCAAATAATTTTTGAGGTGAACATATAGTTAGTTATATTTCATCAGGATTTACAGGCCTCCTGTTAATAGCATTGTTTGGTGAAAAGTTCCTACGTTGTTTCAAATGTATTCCCTAACTGAAAACTTTTCCTGCAATTTGATTTTGATCTCAGGCAAGTAAATGAAACTATTAGCATAAATTTATTTTGATGACTTAGCTGCCAAAAAGCTTTAAATGACAGCGAGTGCAAAATGATGAAATTAGCCTACACTGAAGTCTAAAGGCTGTCCTTCCAGGCTCTCCAAATGTTATACAGCTTCTGATTGAAGCAGGATGTTCTCACGTGAGTTGACTGGAGCATGAAGTGAAGTGAGCTATGGTGAGCTGTAGAAAAGCAGGGCACTAGGGTCCTTTACTTGTCTTCTTACCAGCATAACAGAATCCAGGGTGAGTTCAGTTCTGACTTTCTCCCAGTGCTGCAGTGCCCTGGCTCCATTCTGCGGTCTGACCCATCCCAGAAGAATACCTGTTGCATGACATTTAAAATTTGGCCCTGGGCTTGTAAGATACAGGAGAGTAATGGATGAGGTAGCACCTCTAAAGAGTAAAGATCCAAATGGATTTGTTAACTTCCTGCCTAAAAGCAGGCTGTCTTACCTGTCAGCCTTCATTTCTTCTGTCAAAAGCTAAATATCTCTGCTTTCCTCATGTCTGAGACATTAACTGATCCTGCTACCGGTGCCCCACCACAAAGTGGCTCGCAGGGTTTACATACCTATAACCTCATCGTATGAATACAGTATTCATACAATACACATAGTATTCATGTATTATCTAGGATCACTTCACGCCAGGACACAGATGGTTTGTCTCAGCTGTGCACCATTTTTGCTGTACCAAGCCCTTTGGCTAGATCTGTGAGTGCACAGCACACTTGTTGGTTTCTCTAAGGAGGATTAGCGTGTTCAATTGAGGAACGTTACCTGTACAGTCTCAGGCTGCAGTTGCAGTCATTCCAGCGTATGCCTGACTCCCCTTCTGATAGAAGACATCTAAAGAAAACTGGCTGTTGCAAAAGCCTACTGCAGGAGGTTCCCTTGCGTAAAAAAGAAGGATCATTCATTATAGGAATTGTCAAAAGATTGTATCCTGACCTTAGCTATGTTACTGTCTTGGCTCAGCTTCTCTGCCGAGTTTAGCAGACTCTGAACCCAGAGATTTTCCACTGCAATTGCCAAAACAATTTGAGAGTAGAATATTTTGCAAATGTTTTGTGACAATTTTAACTTTTTGTAAGAACAGCAAATAAAAGTATCTCTTTGGATGAATGACTGTTGTGCTTGTTGTATCCGTTTTGCTAATTTAACTAGTTCCTTTGAGGTCCTCATGCTTATAGAATAATTTATTATTGCTTGTACTCAGAGGCAGTTGCAATGTATATCAGATAAGGTACCACTTAGTGAGGGCGCAGTGAACAATGCAAAGTTAAAATTATACATCATAAAACTATACAGCTCCACTTTCAAGATTCTTGTCAGTTTATACTGATTGTCATGTGAGCCAAGACATGGAAATGGAGATGACAAGTCAAATGAACCACACTCTGAGGCATGGAAAAAACCCACTTTGTAATATTTCATTTCAGTTCGTTTGTGGCACCTTGCACCTAGCTACATCATCTACTTCCTTTCATCCAACTTCAGGTGTGCGAGTTGAAGGTGAGTAAATGAGGTGACAAAATAATTCACCTTTATGCCTGTGACTACACTGGTGCATTGTATTTTTCATCTTTTTTTTCCCCCAAAACTAGCTCCCCCACTCAAAGGAGTGAGATGCCTTAGCCAGATCTTAGGAAGACCAAAGAGGAATACTTATCTTGTACTGGAGTTTCTCTCCAGGCTGAGAAAGTATTTCCTTTGTGTCATGCAGGTATATTTTATTCCTCTGATATAAGGACATGTATCTGAGTCTTCACTATTAGGGCAGTTTTGGGCTAGGCAGCTGCCATGTTAGTAGTCCATTACTAGCAAAGCATCCTAGCTTAGGCAATGATATTTAGCTGGAAATGCCATATTAAGAAATGAACCAATTTTCATCCCTGATCCCAGTACAAAAGCTAGTACCATATGCAGACAGACTTGCCTGTTTTTAGAAGTTCCTATTTTTCAGCCCTTTTCCCCCTTCAAATCCTATTAGCTTTTCAAGAGTTATTTTGATTCACTTCTGAATACAACAGCCTTTTATGTACCTACACCTTGATTACAATGCAGTTTGCTGAAGTGGTTAAAGGATAGCATCCTTCCCCAGGGCATTTGTCATTCCTGTTCTCTGTACTTAGTTTGCTCAATTTCCCTTTCATCCTTTTGCCCATTATCTGTGATTTCTGCAATGCTGTGGTCTCTTGCACAAGACTCTCACCAGAAATAAAGCACCATGTAATTTTGAAAGGCGTTCCCTGTCATCTTCTAATTACATTCTCATATTTGGGAAAGACTCTTGGCATTTTTTCTGGAAGACAATATCCTCCTACAGGGCCAGTACCATCCCTGGCATCAGTCTACTATCAGGTTCTGTGACCTTTCATCAGTGACTCCTTGCCCTGTGCACAAGCACCTGCTTTCTCTGCCAGAGTAGCGCCACTGTAAAGGCCACTCAATTTTTATACAATTTTACAAAACGCTAATCAGATTAAAACAGACGGTACAGTCAGGGTACAAGACAGGCCTTATAGCCTGGGAATCTGCCTGGGACATCCTTTGATACCCTCAATACCTAGCACTTCAAATCTGAAGATCTCCCTTATGCAGCTGATGCAATATAAGCTGATGTTGTCCTGATGTTCTCCCATTGCACACCACCCTTTTTTCCAAAGTGGGCACTGTTCTCGCTTCATGTCTCAAGGACGCTCTTGAGATGCTAGGCTGCATCTGCCCTAGGAGGAGGAGGAGGCTACCTCTGAATGCTGCAAATCACATTCATGCAGCAGGAATGCTGGACAGGCAGCTTGTCAATGTAGCTTGGTGTTGGAAGCAGCCAGGTTTCAAGCTATTCAAAAGGGCCAACTATTTATGATTAAATTTGAAGTGAGAAAGCTAAAGGCTCCAGAAAAAAACCCAACTTCCATGGGCTAAATCACCATGCTACTAAAATTTCAGATCTTATAAAGATGGAATCTGACTCTCTATAGAGCTGCTGTAAGCTGCTCCTCTAATCGTTAATTGATTAGCCTCATGGGCACAGCAGTTTAAGAGGAGAAGGTTGTCATCTAATAGCTGAATATCATTCCAGAAGTGTATGGAGTTTTCCTGATTAATACATATCAAGACTATGAAACCTTTCCTTCATTTGTTTGGCAGGTCAGATGAGCTGGATTCATCTGTCTCCTCTCCCCTGAAACCTCTTTTCTTACTGCTTTGAAGTGGTATTTCCAGTTTTATTCGGGTTTCTGATTTCAGCTAGTCTGTACCTGTGTGTAAACATGGTCATTTCAGTATGGTCCCTTGCGGTGGTTTGCCACACTTCAAATATTTGGCATTTCAGTCCAAGGCTTTTCCCAGGTTATGGTCAAATGTGCTCAGTAGACAAAGAGACCTCCAATGCCAAGCCCTGTGAGTAGAATGTACTAGACTCTTCATATGATCTATTGCCAAATTTCACTCAAGGTAATGCTCGCATGCAAAGGAAAGCTTTTTGATAAAAAATGAGAAGATGAAAAAAACCATCATAGCTGCATTATCTTCTGACCTGGCCTTGCAAGTCCTGTTGTACTGTGCGGGTAGTGCTCTGGGGTGTTGTGATTGATGTCACAAGAAGCCTCCTGCCAATGGCTGTAATTCAGCAGCGTTGCAGTCGCAGTGCAGTGACCACTGAGGATATTTGAAGATACAGGTTCCCAAAGGGGACTCTTGCTGTGAGTCATATAATTGGCTTCATCTATGTTATCTGCAGTGAGCAACACTGAACCCAAACCAGCCAGGTGTTTTAAAATCAAGTCCTGGGATCCATTCCCCTTGAAAGATACATTTGGCTGAGCGGAGGTGTATTGCCATGCTTCATGTCATTCACAGGTTTATTTAAAGCTAGGGAAAAACATGGTTAGGTAAGAGATCCCTCGCAAGTAACGAAAGTTCTGGGAATATCAAGTCGTAGCTCTTACACAACCTAGTAAAAAGACATAGCAAGGTAGTGTGAATGTTGTGTTTTACAGGTAGCAGAATACCAATTAAAATGTATAGGAGGAGAGTTTCTTAGAATAGTTGTAATAGTAAGACACAACCACAAAATGAGCAGTTGTCCAAGTAGACATTATGGTTAATGGGCATTAAAAATTTGCTTACGTCTTTCATTTAAATGACATACTGTATTTCCATCAAGTGTTTTCTTCATGTATTTATTCAAGTTTCGAAGTCACTGCTTTTGAAGATTTCTGAACCACAGGATTTTTTCCCCTGCAAAACAATGACAGCCCAACAGAACTAAAAATAAAAATTATCAAGAATTAAGGATTTCAGGGTCTAGACAGGTGTAAGAACTGAACTTTACTGCACTCTGAGGGTGTCAAATGTGTGTTTTTGGCCTTTAGAGAAATGTGGTGAAAGCCGCAAAGTTTAGATCTTCCTTTTTATATTCATAAGCTTCAAGTATCAGATTGGTCATGTAATTATGTCTTATGCCAGCCACTGAACACATAAGAAATACATGTTTTAATCAAACTTGCCAGTATGTAAAGGGAAACTTCTAGAATTTACTTTTACATAGCTGATTTTCTATGAAATCTCCAGAAAAGATTGGTCACTTTTGGTTTCAAATGTTCCTTGGTACTAACT
>JAOXOE010033278.1:0-10333 GCA_028565055.1 Phoeniculus purpureus
GGTGGGTTTTAAACATCTCCAGAGAAGGAGACTCCACAACCCCCCTGGGCAGCCCATTCCACTGCTCTGTCACCCTCCCCTGATTAAAGACAGTTGCTAGTGGCAAAACAACTGATGTATCAAGAAGATGAAAGCTGCGAATTCATTTTGATCAATAAAACTGCACCCAAAAATTTGCTTCCCAGTATCATAACTGAGAAGTGAAAAATGGAGCCCTATGTCTTCAAGAAAGGACATAAAACTTCTGAATGTAATGTTCAGATTAGAGTACTGAGAAGACTGAACATTGCATCCTCATTTTTTAAGAAGATCATAGAATCATTAGTGATTGGAAGGGACCCTGAAAGATCATCTAGTCCACTCCCCCTGCCACAGCAGGATCACTTCACTGGAGAAATTATAGAATCAGAAGATTTAACAGTTAACTTCATTATACTGACATTTTCAAGGAAAACTACAGGAAAGCAGGCTCTTAGCTTTTTACCAAGCCAATACAGGACTTTTGCATCCTGATCATAGTGCTTGCTTTGTCATAATGCAATTAACAAGTTTGTGATATGTTTGCATTTGATAAATATGACCATTCCTTAGAAATTATCTAGGGTAGCACATCAGTTTCAAAAGGAAAACAATGTTTTATTATAAATCTGACAGGTAGCACAGGATAAATATCTGTGTCGGCATACCCTTTTAATAAAATGTATTTCAAAAGAGACCAATGACATCCAGATCTTAACGATGGCTGCAGTATTGTACTAATGCAGGAGAAGTGAAGTCCGCTAATGCTATTTAAGAGATCCTGATTGTCAAACGAAATGCCATCAGACTGGTTATCTAGACTAAAAACCTGACCCAATTTCATACAATCATTGAATCACTCAGGTTGGAAAAGACCCCTGGGATCACCGAGTGCAACCATCAACCCTACTGAACAAGTCCACTCCTAAACCAGATACCCCAACACTAAATCACAGCAACTTTTAAACTCATCCAGGGATGGGGACTCAACCACCACCGTGGGCAGCCCATTCCAGCGTCTGACCACTCTCTCTGTGAAGAATTTCTTCCTGATGTCCAATCTAAACCTACCCTGCTGGAGATTGAAACCCTTCCCTCTGGTTCTGTTGCTACTTACCTATGAGAAGAGACCAGCACCAACATTGCTGCAGTGCCCTTTCAGATAGTTATAGAGAGCGATGAGGTCTCCCCTAAGCCTCCTCTTCCTCAAACTAAACAGCCCCAACTCTCTCTCCTGATCTCCTGATCCTCCAGGCCCTTCACCAGCTTGCACTCGCTCCAGCCCCTTGATGTCTCCATTGGACTGAGCTGCCCAAAACTGGACCCATTACTCTAGGTGCGGCCTCACCTTTATATCTAGAAAGACTGAATTTTAGTTTGCCTTTCTACACACAAGATGATATAGTAAAAAGCTATAGAAAGGATGAGATGCTTACATCCGACATTAAATGCATAGAAAAAGGTTAACACTGAACTCAGAACCGGGTGGGTGTGATTAGTACCAGCTCACAGCTAACACATCACCATCTTCCACCCAGCGCTTGTACCTCACTGAGCAGCATGTCCGGTGGGCTGTGTGTTAGTTCACTTGCTGAACCCTCTGCTTGCAAAAATCACTGAATCACAGAACATTAGGGATTGGAAGGGACCTTGAAAGATCATCTAGTCCAATTCCCCTGCCACAGTAGGATCCCCTAGATGAAGTCGCACAGGAACATATCCAGGTGGGCTTTAAACATCTCCACAGAAGGAGACTCCACAAATATTAATCTGCGCCAGCCCAGAGTCACTGGAAGCACAGACACCCTCCTGAATGCTTACAACCATGTCCACCAGCATGTGGCACAGCACGACCTGGCCCAGTGGCCCCAGCACGGCCTGGCCCATCATGGCTCCCACCACCACCCCGCTCTGCAGGTGGGCAGTCATGGGGCAGACTCCCTCCAAGTCCTCTGCCTGTGGTGCCAGCAAGTGCTTTGTAGACGCAAGAGCCTGGTGTAGATGAACCCTCACAGTTGTCCCAACGCTCAGCAGAGCCCATCTCCTCAGAGCGAAGCACAAGGCAGCGAGAAAGAAGGCGGCTGCCGCTCTGTGGTGCTTCTCTTAGATGAAGGCCTCTCAGTCGTAGCAGTAGGTAGGCCCTTAACCTCCTGCTCCTCTGCGGGGCTTTGTTCCCTTGATTTCTGTGCTTGCGAAGTGTTTTAAGTACTGCCCATGTTTCTGTCAGGGGATCACCGGAGCCTGGGTGCTGTGTTGCTGGGGTGCTACTGAGTTGCTGCTGACTGCAGGTGCCTCAGCATCTATTTCCCGGGAGCTGAAGTGTTTTACAAACTCAGCTGAAGTGTGTTCGCAGCAGCGGAGGAGTGGCTGATGGATAAGCGTCGTTACCCTGTACTTTAGGCCAGGATTGGTTATTCAGTGAGAACGAGAACTTTTAGGCTTAAGAGCTTAAGGCTTCTCCAAAGGCATTGTGAAAATCTTTGAGGTAAACCTTTATAATTTGAAAGAAGTAACGTTCAATCTTGTGTACCCTTCTAGACTAGCAATTTCCAACCATCAAATGTTTTGTAAGGCTCACTTAGTAATAACAATCTATTATAGACTAGTGCAGAGGATGGATTTGGAGCTTTCTAAATATTAGTTCAGTGTGTTGTAAAGTACATTTCATTGCAAAGTCACTGCAGCCAGCATGGTCCGCACCCCGCTAAACCATGTATTGAACTTTAAACAAACCCCCTGACCAATTCATGGCTTTCCTTGCCTGTGTAAGTAGCCCATTAATGTTGGCAATTGTGCTACCTTCTTAGCACAAAACAGCAGCAAACGCCATGGGCCTGTTTAGCTGTGCTGGGTACCCTGGGATCATACATCCCCCATTCCTTTTGGCAGGGATATTATTACTATGTTTGTGGTTTGGGTGCCTGAGATAGTGGGTGCTGTACAGCACCACTGGAAAAGCCAGGGATTCTGGTTACTGTACGAGTGAAAAGGATATTGGTAACAAATTGTGAGACTCAAAAATGAAAACCTTGGCATTTTAAAAACTGATCTCAAGGACAAGCATGATTTTAGGTCTTTGACCTTACTGGGCCCTATCTTTAGAGAAAGCAAGTTCATGTATCTCCCATAAATATCTTTGTCAAAAACTATTCACAGAACATTAGGGATTGGAAGAGACACTAAAAGGTCATCCAGTCCAATCCTCCTGGCCACAGAAGGATCACCTACACCAAGTCACACAGGAACATGTCCAGGCAGGTTTTAAATGTCTCCAGAGAAGGAGACTCCACAAGCCACCCTGGGCAACCCCTTCCAGTGCTCTATCACCCTCACAGGGAAGAACTTCCTTCTCATATTGATGAGGAACCTCCTCTGTTCCAGCTTATACCCATTGCCCCTTGTCCTATCATTAGATGACACCGAGCAGAGCCTGGCTCCATCCTCCTGACACCTACCTTTTCCATATTTATAAAATTAATGGGGTCACCTCTCAGTCTTCTTTTTTCCAACCTTAAGAGACCCAGCTTCCTCAGCCTTTCCTCATCAGGGAGATGCTCCACTCCATCATCTCCGTGTCTCTGTGCTGGACGCTCTCTAGCAGTTTTGTGTCCTGGAATTGAGGGGCCCAGAACTGGACACAAGATTCCAGATGTGGTCTCAGCTGGGCAGAGTAGAGGGGGAGGAGAAACATCCTCCTTCTAATCCACCTCAGGATGTCATTTGCCTACTTGGCCACTCCTATTTACAAACCTGCAGAAATCTAAATGCAGAAGTATTACATATTTTAAAGATTTAACAACCGCAAATTAGTTATAACTACGATATGTTGCTTGTAATCAACAAGAATTCAAAGCAATTATTTAAATTAAATGTGTATTCCAGCAATTTGGGGCTGATATTTTAGTTAGCTACCATATTGTTAATCATCTACAGTATATGTAGGCTCTCAAAAATCAAAGAACAGGATGCAGAATACACAACATATTCGTATAGTTATGCTGCTGGTGACTGCAGCCTGACATTATACTTCACAGAATCACAGAACATTAGGGATTGGAAGGGACCTCGAAAGATCATATAGTTCAATCCCCCTGCCACAGCAGGATCCCCTAGATGAAGTCGCACAGGAACATATCCAGGCAGGTTTTAAATGTCTTCACAGAAGGAGACTCCACAAACATCACTTTGTGCAAGCCCAGAATCACTGGAAGCACAGACACCCTCCTGAATGCTTACAGCCATGTCTGCCAGCATGTGGCACAACACAGGACCTTTTTTGTTTTTATAGCCATAATTACATTTTCTCTATGAACTATTGTTTGTGAGGCATATTGTATAAGGAATATAAGGAATTTCAAGTTGGCACATTTTTTTGTGCTAAGGTTACTTAAAGAAACAAAATCTCGGCTGCAAAATTGCAGCTAAATAGCTGATAAGAATCTACCAGCACACAGAAGTGAATACACAGGCAACTAAAATCCTAAATCAGCAGAGTAAATTCTACCCTTGGCTGCACTAAGGAAACACAGTAGACTTTGTTCTGATTCAAATTTTTCTCTGAGCATAAACAGTGAAACTGAACATAGGAGGTTCCACATGAATATGAGAAGGAACAATGTCACAGTGAGGGTGACAGAGCACTGGAATGGACTGCCCAGGGTGGGTGTGGAGTCTCCTTCTCTGGAGACATTTAAAACCTGCCTGTGGTGGGGGGATTGGACTAGATAATTTTTCAAGGTCCCCTCCGATCCCTAATGTTCTGTGATTCTGTTAAGTAGAATACTGGATTACCTATTCAGATCATCAGTCTTGTATCAGAATAATGTCTTTTATAATTGTTAAAATGCTTAATGCTTGTTAGGTGGAGCTGGCTTTTTGAAAAGCTCAATGAACACCTAACATAAAGCATATTTGACCTTGAAGGTAGTTCAAAGCCTTTAGTTTCATTCTGTTCTGGCATTTTGGAAAATCACTTTGGATGGCTGCAGAGGCTGTATAAGAAGCCACTACTGTGTGTGCTTTGCACCTCCATCTTCCTATCACAGTTCCCAAACTGCAGTCCTCTGATGCCAACAGAAGGATTGCTATTGATTTAAATGGGTTGGAATTGGGCCCAGAGTAGACAACTCTGTGAAGCAATAATGATTTGATCTATTTACAGGTTTCTGACCTGTCCACAAACCTGAGTAAATCAGGACAGTTCCAATACACTTGAAAGAGGAAAAGAAAACAAAACAAAAAAAATGAAGCCAAGGCAAAAAAGCCCAACACATATGGCCAAATTTCACCTCCAATACTCATAATTGTTTCATTTATGATATTCCATCTTGTAGTTGAAAACTTCGTTCTTCTCCAGAACATGACTCCTGTTAGTCTACAAGAAAAACCCAGTCTTTGTTGTGACTTATTTTGACAGCTTTAATATCATTTTCCACCTGGCATCTGGAAAGTTTTCCATTTTCACTTTCCTCCAATGTCTCACTTTTGTTTCCAAGTATATGTCGGATTCACACTGCACCTGTCATCGCGGTATCTGTGTGCCTTAACACCGGTCTGGAAACATGGACGCCTTTACTTGTGCTCTTACACCAGGGACAATCGCTACCTTCATCACCTGTTTTGCAGTGAGATATTGCCCCTCCTTAATAACGATAGCAGTAGCCAACCTCCTTCACGCCATCACCTGTTTGAGAGAAAGCGAGTTCACTTTTATAGCCTAATTTCTGTGGCCTCTTTACATACTGTTTGGCTTATAAGGTACTCACTAAGCAGTTGAAATCTTGCTGTATTTTCTGTTGCTGTTGTCGACTACTTCTTTTAGCGTCCCACTTTCATGCAGATAAATTGCGTCTTCAGAGACCTCCAAAAACCTTAATTAAAAATAATTAAAAAAAGAAAGTATGTCAGCGAACGAGTGAGAATTTTAAAAAAGGTTTCTATTCTTTGGGATGCTGTTCTAAGCAACTAAAAGTTGCAGATTCAGAATTAACTTAATGCTTCAGTGCTGGCCTGGGAGACTCTCAGGAGAAATTATATAGCATGAATTTCAGGAAAGATACTGATCACTCGACAAGAGCAGCATCATTAAAATATTTTAGCTTTCTTTTTTCTCTTTTGTTTTTCCCTAGACATCAGGTTCTGAGATGGGAGCTGCAGTTTATTCTAGCAGACATCATTTAGGGTTCAGATATGGATTTATAATCTAACCCAAGTGAACACAATTCTTTGACCTCCTTTTCTACAGTCCTACCAGTCAGACCTCAGACCCAGGGACAGCAGACACAGACCTATTTGTTTCCTTACTTGTTCTCCAAAGCAAAGGGAAGATGTGAACACAGCTTAGCACAGACAGATGGAAGTCATCCTGGTGGGTATTGATTGACTAGTGTCTAGTCCGGCTATAAATTATCACTTCTGTTTCTCAGTGCAGATAGGAGAGTGAGGAGAGCTGCAGAGCTCTCTCGGCAGCTCAGTGCTTGTTGGATGGTGCTGTTCATGCAGTCAGCTAGATGTGGGCTGTGCCTAACGCATGGGCGAAGCCTTGCTTTACTCTTTCCAGCACTCATCTTGACTTGGAGAAGACAAATTGTCTCTTTAAATACAAGCAGTTCTCCGATAAGAACCAAAGCAACTTCTATTAAGTTTAAGGATTTAATGCTTTTAAATATTGCTTATGATTTAAAAAGCCTGCTCCATACTGTTAATGATTATAATTACATGACAAAAAAAATCCCACAGCATCAAAACATACAGATTTGGAATATATAGAAGGGAAAGTATTTAACATCAGCTTATTGGAGCTGAAACTACCCAGGATGACTAATTGCTCAGACACAAGTCAGGGAAGTGGTTTAAAAAATATTAACCATAATTGCAATTTATCTATTCACTGTTTCAACTAACATCATGATATATTTAGAAACAATTCTGCCATCCCGTAATGGATGCTTGCAGCAAACAGCAGATCTGCGTGCCTCGACCTGTTTGGAAGAAGGATGTTTACTTGAGAAATGCATTATTTCTTCCATTTCAGAAAACATTAGTGTGGTTTATACAGTTAACTACACCTCAGTAACTCCCACTGTTTTTACAGAACACTCTTTAATCAGAGAGATAGCAAAGAAAGTTCTAAAGGCAACTCCCTTTAGTTAGTCAGTAAAGGTTTCTGCTGCTGTTTGTGCAAGGGTCAGAGAGTTATGAGTTTAAAAGGCAGAAAGTTTTCTTCTTGTTTTGACTAAACTGGAGGAAACGTGTTGGAGCTGTGCAGAATTTGATTGCCAAACATCAAGTGAAGATACACAGTGCGAAAAGATAGTAAAGGTTTAACCCAACTGATGTAAGAAACAAACTCCAAGGATTCCCATGTTGCCTTGCTTTTATCGTGTTGTTAATCTTTAATCAGGAAAACAGTTCTGAGAACAGCTCTTTATGCACAACAAAACAGGCACCACTGCTTGGAAGTTAATAGGATCTCCAGAGAATGAGACTATTAAATCATTGTCCTAATAAATCAATGAGTGAGATGTACAACCCAAAGGGGTTCAAATTCTGCTTCCACGTGGATGTGCAGCAAGTGTACATTAGACCTTGCAAAATCAGCAGTAAGGGTTTGACTGGTGGGTTCAGAAGAGCAGTGGCTTCCTGCGCAATTTTTTTCCAGCTCAGATCACAAATCAGGATGGGTACTAATGTGTCTGAGGAGCCTGAATGAAGTCTCTAAATTCAAAATCCAGAGAAATCAAGAATGAGCTACCAAATTCAAGGGTCTAAATAAAGACATATATTTGTGTGACTTCATTGACAGCAGTGATTTAGTCCTTTACAATAAGCAGAGATATCTTAAATCTAAGTATTTCCCTTTCTACGGTGATGAATCATCCCTTAAAGACCAAAACCAGATAGCCCCATGCCTCTCCATCAGAAGTACAGGTGTGTACCTTTTATGATCATATGAAAAGAAGCCAGCCTTACAGTCCTGATAATCCTTTTTAGAAAAAAGGCTGAGGAAGTGCCTAGAAAGCAAATGAGGATGTTTAAAATCCGCTTGGATATGTTCCTGTGTGACTTGGTCTAGGTGATCCTGCTCTGGCAGGGGGATTGGACTAGATGATCTTTTGAGGTCCCTTCCAATCCTTAATGTTCTGTGATAGGTAAGCAACTTGTTTTGTGAATAATAGCTACCACTATGTTCAGAGCTGCCTCTACAAACTTAGTCTCTGAGCTGTCAGTCATACTCTTTCATTTATACCCATACTCTTCCTGAAGGGAGGGGCTGCCTTAGCACTACTGCAATGCAAACATCTGAACTATACCAGGTTAAGAAGTGGGTTAACTTGTTTTATTTGCAGAAAACAAGTTGGTTGCTATTCGTTTGAACATATTTGTTTAAACTCACGTACAAGGGGTTCCTCTTCAGTATTCATATGTACATACCAGGTGCATTTAGAGGCAGGTACCGATGGTCAGCCAAGCACGAGTCAGAGTTCTGCCTTCCTTAAAAGCATAAGAAACAGGTATGATCTCCAGGACACAGCTGAACCCATGAACTTTACTGAGTGTTGTTTGTAGCAATAATCACTCTTGTTGCATCAGTCTGGTAGGAATCGTCACAATGGCAAAGCAGAAATCCTTCGACACTGGAGAAATCCCATTGTGGTCCCCCCATGTTGCCTTCTTCCTATTAGAAATATGCCAAGCATACACACACAGCATGTAGGATTTCAGCTGGCTTACTAACACACAAGAGTTTTTCAGTAAACACAGGATTCATTACAGAGGTAACTGGTTTTTCACTAAAGTCGATTTCCCCACAGCAGTCAGGTTCAAGAACGGAAGGGTGCTTGACATAGGCCCATTTGCCTGCTGACCTTTAGACGTAGCTTGGTTTTTGTTTCTGCACAATCAGCTTCTCTATTCTGTTGTCACTTCCAGTTTTACTAAATGCTTGAAATATTCATCAAAGCTGTTTTCCTGGGGAAAAAAGAAATAGAACAAATCTCACTTGAACAGAAAACACAGTTCAGCCCAAGTTTGTGCTTTTGTGTTGCTATCAAAGGGAAAGCGGGTTACATTAAATATTTTTAATTTCAAATAAGAGCATAATATTTGCATTGCAATAATCTAGAGAGGACCCAGCAGGGACTAGCTGTGGCACAGATATAGAGATGAAAAACGATAATGATCTTGCCTAATTAGGTTTTAAACTCCTCTGGCCAGAAACTAACAACAAAACCAAGAGGTTGAGACAAGAACGTGGAGGAATTGGCGTTGTAACATCACAATCCCCTTCCCATGAAAAGAATGAAGGCTTGAGGACATACAGTTACATGACCAAAGTCAAACAGGAAATCCATAGCAGAGGAAGAAAGAGAATCAAAATCTTCTGAGTCTTCACTCACACTTCTAGGGGATCCTGCTGTGGCAGGCGGATTGGACGAGATGATCTTCGGAGGTCCCTTCCAATCCCTAATGTTCTGTGATTCTGGTTAAAGCTGTCATTCTTTAAAGAAACCAGGTGATGAAGGTCATATAGATTTCTGCCCAGTGAGTCACACAATGAAAGGAGGGATAAAAATGACAGAAGACAAAAGGTAAATGGAACCGTTTAAATAATGACAGCTAGTCAGACCAGTATAACCTTGAAATAACAACTCATAGGAGAATGCTGCTAGCAAGCAAAGGATGGCAGAGAAAAACAAAGAAAGGAGTAAAATGAACCAAGCTTATCTCATCCTCAGGGGAAAAAAGATTTTACATGTCTTAAAGCACTGCTATATTATTTCTTAAGGCACAAGGAGGTGACATCTCACAGTTAGCAGGACCCTAGTTATCAGCAGGAAGCCAGACGACTGCTCTTGCAACAACAGGTTGAAACATCTCCTGCTGCTTGAACCTGTGTGTGAAGAACTGTCATTTCCCCTCTGCAGGCAGGAACAGGGAGCCTGTGACAGCTGCAAACACAGCTCTGTGGTAAACAGCTCTCACTCCAGCAAGGGTTACCATTTTTATTTGCAAAGCTGAGTCTTGGTGCCATCTGGGCTTTGTATGACTGAGCAGAGCAGATGTTACATAGGTGAAGGGAAACACACAACCTTATGCTGTTTTCCACTCTGTTTAGTACAGCTTGTACCCTTCTCTCCTGGTTGTGGTTTCTGCTGTGCATCCAGCCAAAAAACTGCAGTCACCATGCAAAAAATCTGCTGTGTTCTTATCAACCTTGTGGCTGGGTAAAGGAAAATCAGTTCAAGTCTTGGTGAGCCCAGACACTCTGTATGCTTGTAAGACCTTCTACAGGACAAGAGCTTCCAAGCTCACA
>JAOXOE010033280.1:0-10331 GCA_028565055.1 Phoeniculus purpureus
CTCCACCACTGCCCTGGGCAGTCCATTCCAGTGTCTGATCACCCTTTCCGTGAGGAAGGGCTTCCTAACATCCAACCCAACCCCACCCTGGCAGCTTAAGGCCCTGCCCTCTGGTCCTGGCACTGGTTGCCTGGGAGAAGAGCCTGACCCCAACCAGACAACAGCCTCCTTTCAAGGAACCATAGAGAGGGAAAAGGTCCCCCCTGAGTCTCCTCTTCTCCAGGCTAAACACCCCAGGCTCCCTCAGCCTCTCCTCATCAGACTTTTCTTCCAGTCAGCTTCCTCATGAACTCTTGGCTGTTGCTGTGACCGAAGGCCTTGTGCAGTTAGCACCCCTTTTGCTTTGGAGAAGCCCAGCTTGTGCAGGGACAAGGCTTTGCTGAGACACCAGGCATGCTGTCATGGCTCAGCACCGCTGTCTGGGCTGAGGAGGACTGAAAAGCTGCCAGTTCACCTGTTGTGCACCTGTCTCAAAGCTGCATTCACACCCAACACTAAACAAACCCAGTCAAAACCAGTTGGCAAGGTGACCTGCTGCTACTCACCAAGACTCGTGCCAAAGGCTTTGGTGGTGAGTACCACTTCCCATCTCCACCTCAGAGAATATAGCAAAAGCTGGACTTGTTCTCCATCTCCTAAGCAAGTCTCGAAAGGCTGAGACCTGTGATCCCCTATTTTCTGAGGGGTCCCAAGCCCCCAGCCCTCCCCAATGATCCTTCCCAGTGCTAGAGACATCAGGAGACACCTCCTGAGCTCCCACAAACCACATCCCCAGCCAAGCCAATAAAGACAAGACTGAAACCTTTGGGGGTGTGTGTGGGATCCAGTCGGGAAAAACAAACCTCTCTTTCTCACTATGGTTATGAAAGCAGCAATGTCGCTTGGAAAGTATGAACTGGCAAGCAGGGAGACTGCCGCTGTTGAGGGGTAGGTGGAGGAGGAGGGCAGTGGCTCAAATATGACTCAAAATGAGGGGAAATGATTTCTGATTAATCTTAATGACTTCGGCTCCAGCCTTGATCAATATGAGGAGCTAAAAGGCTCATAAACCGGCTGAGAATGTGAGCTATGCACGATGATTTGTAGAAGGTGTTTGACTGGGCAAGCTCTGGCCCAGCTATCAGGCTGCCTACGGGCAGGGTGACCAGCTGCTGGCTGCGTGGGAGGAAAAGCACTCGTGGGGTAGCTGCAAACTCCTCAAAGAGAAAATCCCCCAAGAAGGAGCCGGGTGGCAGTTGCCTCCTACATGTCCCTTGGCTAATTAAAAGCAACCAGCCTGCTTGGCTGGGCTTTGACTGTGCTCTGACCACAAAGCAGGAATCAAGAGCAGCCTTTGCAGCCTCACTGGGTTACGCTGGCCCCTGTGATGTTGGGATGTTTCCATGGGCTGGCACTTAGCACAGCCCAGGCAGGACCTGCAGAACCATGGATATGGAGCTGGATGGGATGGTATCCTTGGACATCATGCTGGCTAAGCCTGAAGTGTGTCATCGCGGTGTCAGTCTGCTTGGGAGCGATGCTTTGTCCTCAAAGGCATGGCTGTGCCACAGGGAACTGGTGAGGAAGAGAAGGCATAGCCTGGGAGAGCCTCTGCAGCAAGTCCCCATGTAGCTGGCACTACAGCAATCTGGAGGTGGCAAGTACAAGTAAGCAGAGGCTGGAAGATAGTGTCCTGGAGCATGGGAGCATCCCATGAGCTGGTGGTTCCCCTGACACAGTGAGGAATGGGAAGAAGGGCTGTGACAGTCTCATTTTTGTCCCACTGTTTCCCATGATGACTGGAAAACCCTACCATGACTCTCCCACCACCCAGGCTTCTTCTCAGGAGACTGTCTCCAGAAACCACGATGGCAGCAAAGCAGCAATAGGAAAAGATGAGAGGAGCTCCTGGGCTATGGGTTATCTGTGCCCTGGTACGCTAGACAGGATCGAGTGGGAACAGCTCCCCTTCCTGTCACTACCCACCAACAAGGGTGATGTCTCCATCTTCTGCAGTGACAGTTTGACCTTAACCTGGCAGAGTGAGGCTGGAGGTTACAGACGTTACCTGGTGCCACTGCACTGCAGCCCCCTCACCTCAATCCTACAAGACTTAATGGAACTCCATTGGCTCCCTACAGCCCTCCTAGCCAGAGGGATCAAGCAGACTCTTCTGGAGTCAGGATTTTTCTTTTCTGACTACAGATTTTAATTATTTTCTTTAAAAAAGGAAGAAAAGAACAAAAAGCTCACCCGTGACTTGTGACTCAGTGGGATGTGTCACATTCTGGATCAGCATCTGCTCGTTCTGGGCTGGTCCCCTTCATCACAGATTGCCTTTTCCAGTTGTGTAACTGGTCCAGTTCTGTTTCTGGCACAGAGCTTGGCACTTTCCTGGCTCCAAGTGCACCATAGGGAATAGCTCCCCCATGGAGGCTGCTGGTGTGCTCCTGTAGAAAGCCTGGACAGTTCAGGGTGAGAAGAGCCTGCTGAGCATCACAGAGCATCCCTGCCCTGCTGAGCTGGCCATGGACATCCAGCACCATCTACAGAGATGTGGCAAGTGTTGTGGAAGCCACGTGTGCCTTGAGAGGAGCCCAGATCTATGTAGTCACAAGTGAAAAATAGCAGGGGCTCCTGCTGAAGGTCACCAGCACTGAGCTCCATTCCACAGCCATTGTCTCCACCCTGGGAAAAAGTGGCTCAAAGCATAGCCATTATGGGAACTGGGACAGGATGAGCTGTACTGGGAATTGCAGGCCATGCTTCATGTGGTCCTCAGATCAAGAGGACCCCCCACCTGCTGCAGGGCTTTGGGGAGGGAATTGTGGAAAGGAGGTATTGGGTCTTTCTGCATCTGGTTGCCCATGGTTGGCAATGGTGGACTGACTGTGGCTCAGCTTATTCCAGGAGCTGCTTCTCAGCCTGGTCTGGAGTCAGCTGGAGCCCCAGAGGAGCATCTCACAAGGCAGCTCCTCTCATGGAGCAGACTCTAGGAAGAGAAAGGCAGTCTGGAAGCTCTGGCAGTGTGGGCCAGAGACAGACATCTGTGTCTTGACAGACATCTGTCTTGACAGACATCTGTTCTTCCTGCTCTGGCTGAGCCCAGTAAAAGACAACATCTCTTACCGGTACTGTCAATGGCATTGAGAGTGAGAGGTACATGGGGCAACCAGGCTACTCTTCAGTCTTTGCTATCAGCCTAGGCTGGAGGGGATGTTTTGAGGGGCTTTTGGCTGTCAGGGGTGCTATCTGTGTCCCATTGCGGGCACTGACTCCACCTCCTTCCTGGGACAGGGAGCTCCCCAGTCCACACTGAGAAACTCTGCTCTTGCCCTGCTATGATGTTGCTGGAAACACAGAATCACAGAAGATTAGGGATTGGAAGGGACCTCAAAAGATCATCCACTCCAATCCCCCTGCCACAGCAGGACCACCTAGAACAAGCTGCATGGGAACATATCCAGGCAGGTTTTAAACACCTCCAGAAAAGGAGACTCTGCAATCCCACTGGGCAGCCTGTTCCAGTACTCTGTCACCCCACCATGCAGAAGTTCCTTCTGATATTTATATGGAACCTCCTATGTTCCAGCTTACATCCATTGCCTCTTGTCCTATCACTAGATGACATTGAGAAGAGCCTGTCTGCATCCTCCTGACACCCACCCTTCACATATTTATAGACATTAATGAGGTCACCCGTCTCCTCCAAGCTAAGGAGACCCAGCTCCCTCAGCCCTTCTTCATAAGGCAGATGTTCTACTTCCTTCACCATCTTCGTTGCTCTACATTGGACTTTCTCCATGTCTTCCTTTAACTGAGGGGCCCAGAACTGACACAATACTCCAGATGTGGTCTCACAAGGGCAGAGTAGAAGGAGAGAAGAACCTCTCTCTATCTGCTAACCACCCTGCTTCTGATCCACTCCAGGATGCTGTTGACCTTCCTGGCCACAAGGGCCCGTTGCAGGCTCATGGTCATCCTGCTGTCCACCAGGCCTCCCAAGTCCCTTACACTGCTCTCCAACAGATCAGTCCCCAACCTATACTGGTACCTGGGGTTGTTCTTGCCCAGATGCAACACTCTACACTTGCCCTTGTTATATTTCATTAAATTTCTCCCCGCCCAGCTGTCCAGCCTGTCCAGGTCCCACTGAATGGCAGCACAGCCTGCTGGAGTGTTGGCCACTGCTCCCAGCTTTGCATCAGCAAACTTGCTGACAGTGCTCTCTAATCCCTCATCCCAGTCATTAATGAATAGATTGAATAGTACTGGTCTCAGTACCAATCCTTGGGGGACTCCAAAAGATACGGGCCTCCAACTAGACTCCGTGCCATTGACAACTACTCTGTGGCTTCTATCCTGCAGCCAGTTCACAATTCACCTTACTACCCAATCATCTAGACCACACTGCCTCAGTTTGGCTGCCAGGATGCTGTGAGAGACGACGTCAAATGTTTTACTGAAGCCAAGATAGACCACACCCACTACTCTGCCATCATCTATCCACCTGGTTATGCCCTCATGAAAGACTATCAGGTTGGTCAACCATGACTTCCCTTTGGTGAAGCCATGCTGACTGTCCCTAATAACCGTTTTGTCCTTTCTGTGCCTAGAGACAGTGTCAGGGATAAATTGTTCCACCACCTTTCCTACGACAGAGGTGAAAACGACCGGTCTATAGTTACCTGGGTCCTCCTTCTTACCCTTTTTGAAGATTGGAGTGACATTTGCTGTCCTCCAGTCCCTAGGCACCCTCCTGATCCCCATGACTTAGCAAAGATGATGGAGAGTGGCCTAGCAAAGACTTCCGCTGTCTCCCTTAGCATGCATGGGTGCATCCCATTTGGGCCCATGGATTTGTGTCCATCCAGTTTGTTCAACTGATCCCTAACCCAGCACAGCGTGGTTGAAGTTAGCAGAGTCATTTCCCCAGCAGTTGGCTGTGCTCTCCATTGCCAGAATCCCGTTTCTCTCATAGGGAGAGAACCCCAGTTCTTTCCCTATGCCCCGGTCCTGCTGAGATGTGTTTTGCCACCTGCACAGGCAAAGCCACCCCACGACCTGCCCTCTAGAGAACACATTCTGGATCACCTGTATGAGAAATAAACACAAACAATTTGCAAACCACAGTCCCTGAGCTGGGGACGAGGGCTGCCAAGGTACAGAGAAAGGTCCCTTGTGCAGGTGGGGCTGAGCCAGCCTGCCTCATGCCAGTAGAGAAGCAACAAGCGTAGCAGCTCTGCCTCCCAGCCTCTACAGGCAACCCTGGCTTTTCTCACTTTTTGTTTCTCCCTCAGTTTTTCTCGCTTTTCTTCTGCCACTGTTCACCAGTCTCACGCATGATCCCATCACAGGAGGCCAGTGGCGCGACCGCTGCTGCAGACCAGCTCCACCCATGCTCCTCACAGTGATGCAGAACTGTGCCTCTAGCCCTAGCTGCCACAGCCTCTGGCCCTACCAGTGCCAAGACTGTCTGTGTGCCTGCCCCGGCACTACATGCACCCTTCTGCCACCTTTGACAGCACCAAGTGTGTTATAGCTCATGGAGAGGCAGCCGGCAAGTTCTTCAGCAACACGTAGCTCCTGCTTGGACCTGGCAATTTACTTCACAGTCTGGTTGCTCTTCCTGTCCCCACATAGGGCCACGGACATTTGTTTCAATCCAACTTTCTTCTCCCATGGCTGCCTTCTCCCTGTGCTGATCTGAAAGGTGAGAGCCCAGCCTGGCTCCTCCCAAAACGCTGAGCCCTGGCCCCTGGAAACATCTGCAGGGAAATAGCTGAAGGTATTGAAAGGACAGGCAGGAAATGCTCAGAATTATTTTTTTTTCTAAATATAATGTCATTAATGTTGTTTGCGGTGTTAAAAATAGAAATCAAGAGAACCTGCCTTTTTCCTGTTTGCTTTCAGCTCTCGCTTTCCTGCCCATCTCTGCATTCTGGGCATCTGTGTCAAAATAAACCCGGCAAGGCAGATCTCAGCAGCACGCAAAGCAAAGCCAGATGTGTTTCACCTCAGCTCCAGCTTCCCCAGTAGGGCCAGGTCCCATTGTGCAGTGCGGGGAGCTCAGGGCTATGAGCCCCCCACATTGGGCAGCCGTCCCCGAGCGCTTTGTGCTGTGGTGGGACCCAGCTGCCCTGGCTGCTGCAGGCCTGACCGTTCTCTGGGTATCTCTGAGAGGGGGGGCATCCTCCTGCACCCTATGTCCTGGCTCCACACACTCTTTGTGACTCTCCCAAGTGTTTTAGTGCAATGAGTCAGCTCTGAGCAGCGCTGCTGCCTGTTGCAAAACTCTTCTGCCTATGGCTGGTAGAGCCTTGCTTGCCCCTGGGTCTGAATGTGCTACCACAGGAGCCCCTGGCAAACCCCTCTGTGCCTACACTTCCTGCTCCAGATGCCTGTGGCTGGGCTTATCCTCCCACCATATCTTGCATGCTCCCATTCCCAGGTCCTTCCACCATTGTACCAGTTGGATTTTGCTGCCAGCCCCTCAGCAGCTCATTGGAGAGGAACAGCCATGCTGGGCACCTGCATCACTGAATCCAGAGGTTGCTGGATTCAAACCCACTTTGGTAGCACTGAGCCACACCTGGGCACTCAGAGTCTGAGAGATCAGGATGCAGCTCCCTGCCATGTGTGGGGAAAATAAAAACAGCAGAGCACAGAAAAACGGCCAGGAGACAGTGTCTGCACAGCAACATCCCTTCACGCAGGCAGCGGTACCACATCTGGGCCAGTGCAGCTGCTGCAGGTGCTCAGATGAAAAGCTGGGTACTCATTTTTCAGCAGAGCAAACTAAGGGGTGTGTGTCTTGGACGGAGGATGCTGCCTGATTTATTACAGATTCAGCTTGAGGTGCCTTGGGAGAGTCGGTGCTGGCAGGGGATGAGAGGCTGGCATGCTTATGGACTGCAGCACACAAAACGCTGCACTGTAGTGCAGCTCCCTGAAATGTGACGCGGCCAGGCGCTGGGAGGATGAATGGGTCCTTTGGCCCAGTTTGCACTCCTCTGCCCTCCCTGGTCCCTTCTCAAGGCGGTGAATAGGGTGAGTGAGCAGCCCTGGACTGTCAGTCTTGTTCTTGGAAAGCCACAAGTCAGAGCAGTGCAGGCTGAAAGCAGGGCTGGTACTGGGCTGGCAGAGCAGGAGCCATAGTGGCTGTGTCATGCAACTAGCTCTGCTGTGTCGCAAGTGCCATCCTGCGAGAAGCTGGTCTTTGCAAGGAGTGGTTTTCCATTGGGTGAAAACTGCCCAGGTTGACTTCAGGTTGTTCTTTAAAAGACTTTACTTAGCTGGGAATTAGCAGTTTAAAATATCACTAGGCTATCCTGAGCCACTGTCTGGGCCACTTTTGTATCACAGAGCCAGTGACAGTCCACATGGGAGCCTGGCACAGTGTGATTTAGAAACACCTCCACAAGAAGTTTCCCCATGTTTCCGTCTCCCCTTTAGCTGCTTTCCTGACCCTGATACAGACTGGTACCCAGTTAATCTCTGCTGCAGCTTTTCGGCTGCCTCTTTAGATTAGACATTAGGAAAAAATTGTTCCCTGACAGAGGAACAGGTTGCTCAGGGAAAGGGGGTAGTCACTGTCCCTGGAGAGGTTCAAAAGATGAGTAGATGTAGCCCTGGGGGACAGGATTTAGTGGGCAGGGTAGAGTTGGCTTGATAGTTGGACTGGATGATCGTGAAGGTCTCTTCCCATGGCTCTATGAGTCCCTGCCAGGCAGATCTCTGTCAGCAGCTGTTCAGGTCTTCCAGCAGGATCCAAAGGGGCCATTGAGTTGCAGAGTGCGATCTCCCATCCACAGCCGCTCCCAGTGGAGTGGGCGGGGAATGGGGCACAGGAGGGGAAGACAGCCCGCGGGAAGGCCTCCAGACATGACTCGTGTGTTCAGAGTCCCAGCTCCCCTCCCCAGCCAGGCCTAACAGGAACTGCACGTCCCCAGGGTAGGGGCTGACACTGCAACAGGCCCAGCGCTCCCGGCACCGCCACTGCCCCCGCGGCCTGGGACGGGGGCGGCGCCGCAGCCCTGCAGCTCCCGCAGCAGCTCCCGGGCTCTGTCTCCCTCTCGTGGTCGCTCCGCTCGGGTTCTGCCGGATGCGGGGCTGAATCCCAGACTCATTGGGCTGGAAGGGACCTCCAAAGGCCCTCCAGTCCAACCCCCTACACCATGTACGGCCATCACTCACCAGACCAGATTGCCCAGAGCCCCATCTAGCCTGACCTTGGATGGCTCCAGGGATGGGGCTTCCACCATCTCTCTGGGCAGCCTGTTCCAGGGATCCCCCACCTTCAGATTCAAGAACTTTTTCCTGATGTTCAGCCTCAATCTGCCCTTTTCCAGCTTCAAACCATGACCTCTTGTCCTGTTGTTCCCTGCCCCTGTGAATAGTCTTCCCCAGTCTTCTGAAGCCCCTTTCAGGGGTTGGAAGATCACTATCGGGTCCCCCCGGAGCCTTCTCCTCTCCCGGCTGAACAACCCCAGCTCTCTCAGCCTGTCCCCAGAGCAGAGGAGCTCCAGCCCTCTGAGCATTTTCGTGGCTCCTCTGGACCTGTTCCAACAGCTTCTCATTCTTCTTGTGTTGGCGGCTCCAGAGCTGGATGCAGGACTCCAGGTGAGGTCTCACCATAGCAGAGCAGAGGGGCAGAACCCCCTCTCTCGATCTGCTGGCCACACTGCTTTTGATGCAGCCCAGGATGCAGTTTGCTTTCTGGGCTGCAATTGCACACTGGTGGCTTCTGTCCAGGTTTTCACCCACTAATATCCCCAGGTCTTTTTCCCAGAGAACTGCTCTCCAGCAGGTCTTCCCCTAGTCTGTACAGAACACCATCCCCACATCTCCCTCCTCCAGCGCCCCTGCTCCAGCATCTTCCCCCCTAATGCCTCCAGACTGCCTGAGTGCCCCCAGCACCCTCCAACGTGCTTCCTTGCTGGGTGTCCACCAGGGCTTATGAGGGTGACCGCTGTGTTTTGGGGGTTCACACTGTGCCTGGGGTCTGAGGTGAGGGCAAGCCAAGCGGGTGGCAGACAGAGCCTGTTCTTTCTTTGCTCGGCACCATTCTGGATATTTTCCTTCTGCTTTTATGTGAAGCTTTTTTACTGCCACTGGGGAAAAACTTTCATAGCCAGACTTGCCTCACGCCTGGGGAATGAGTGGAAGTGAAGCCAACTGCACCAGAGACAGCTGTCTAAAAACTGAAGCTGTTTTCTTCCCAATAATCTGTTTTCAATTTATCCTGCAGCCCCTGACGCCAAGAGCTGAACAAAACAAGAGTACCAGGAGATCCTACAGAATATTAATGGGGTCAGGGACCTGGATTAGGTATATTAAAGCATCTCCATGAATTTCCAGCTTGACAGCAGTTTCTCTTCCAACAGAATTTTCTTGCTGGAGCAGGAGGCTGTGCCCAGTCCGCCCTAAGGTCAGCAGTCACCTTTGGCTGGGGCAGCAGCCAGGCAGCCCCCTGGATGCCCCAGCAGCACCATCCCTGCTGGCAGCCAGCACTAGGGAGATGGGTGGGAGCACTGGGCTGTTCCCTTCCTTCCTGTGTTGCTTCTCCCCTTCACCTGCTTTCCTCTCTTCCTGCTACTTGTGTTTTTAACAGAACCCAGTGCAATGCCCCCTCATGTTGGTATTGCTGTCAGTGGTCTGCAAACCCACAGTGAGGAGTGAACTGGGAACAGAAGCTGCTTGCGAATGCTGTGACCCTCCATCTGATACCAGCGAGACCCTCACTGGCACTGTAGGGTGGATGATCTGGGCATCCAGGGATGGCAGCCTTGAGCTGGGACCAAGGAAGATGAATTCAGTTACTACTCTGCTCTCCAGATCCTCTGAGCATGAAAATAGCTCCTATGTCATTCCAACCTACCTGCACACAGCATGGAGCAGGAGTGGACCACTACCAGCACCAAATCCTGCTCTCTGCCAGATGTAGGAGCTCTACAGGTCCTCCTGTGCCCTGGGTCAGGGTGGTAGAGGGATGGAGGTGATCACCCAGCTTTGCTTTGCAGGATGCAAAGCCCTGCACGTGACTGTGAGCAGAGAAGTTGCCTTCTTTCTGATGGGAAAAAAACCAAAAACCCACAACCAAAAAACATTGGAGAGGAAAGGGCAGTTACTATAAGACATGGTTGCTACTAGGGCAAAGGCCAGTAGAAAAACAGTGGGCACCCAAACAGAGGCCACAGACAAGCATGTAGATGTTCAGGCAGGTGGTTGCAGTGAGTGCTGGAGCCTTGAACTTGATGTGGAGGATGGCAGGGACAACATCTGTGTTAGGTGTGAGCAGATCAGAGACCTGATGAACACGGTGGCTGAGCTAACATCAGCAATGGACGAGG
>JAOXOE010033281.1:0-10331 GCA_028565055.1 Phoeniculus purpureus
CCGAAGGGGGACGAGGCTGCATCCCGCAGCCCGAAGGGGGACGAGGCTGCATCCCGCAGCCCGAAGGGGGACGAGGCCGCAGCACCAGGTGCCAAGTGAAACACCAGCAGACCTTGGCCAGAGGGAAGCAGCGGGGGCAGAGCTGCGGAGATCCTCCGCTGTGCTTATCATGGTGGAATCTGAGCAGCCTCCCGGAGCAACGTGACTAACGCCTGGCACATGTTTGCTCTCTCGCCTTCTCCCCGGGGAGAGGCGTGGAGCAGCAGATTAAATATAGCAGAGCGGGTGGTGTCTCTGGGTACCGGTGCTCCGCAAGGAAAGGTCACGGCAAGGTGCACAGCAACCCCCCGGGGAGACCCTTCCTGTGTCTCCGAGGTGTCGCCCAGCCTCGGAGCTGGAGGTCTCTGGGGCCGGGGATGCGACAGCAGGATCGTGGAGCCGGGTCTTTGCTCTGCAAGAGGGAGCAGAGGTGCAGCCACCCACCTCAGTCCCTCTCTGCGGGGGTCACGGGGCTGTGCTGAGAGGCTGAGAAGCTGCCAGGAAGAAGGAGCAAGTTCTGAGCTGTGCCCGGGGGTGTTTCCACATCTCCACTCCAAAGGTTTCAGAGGTTCCTCAAAGCAGAAGAAATGAAGAACAGCTCGTTTAAAGCTCCTCAGAGCAGGGATCTGTGTCCAGACCCAGCGTGGTGCTGGTTTGCTGGAAGTCATCCAGCTGTCTGCACCTCGTCTGCCTTTGAATGCTCCTGAAAACCAGCCCCTGGGTCTGCTCAGGGCTCTGCTGCCAAGAGCCTTCTGTTCCTCCGCTGGGTAGAACACACAGACCAGTCCAGATGCTGGAAGCACCAGTAAGAAGTTCAGTTAGGCTGATGGGGAGAGAGAGGCTCAGGGAACTGGGGGTGTTCAGCCTGGAGAAAAGGAGACTCACTGGGGACCTTCTCCCTCTCCCCAGCTCCCTGAAGGGAGGCTGCAGTCAGGTGGAGGTCTGGCTCCTCTCTCAGGCAACCAGAGCCTGAAGATGCCAGGGGGAGGTTAGGTTGGATGTCAGGAAGCCCTTCCTCATGGAAAGGGGGATCAGAGCCTGGACTGGACTGCCCAGGGCGGTGGGGGAGTCCCATCCCTGGAGGTGTTGAAGGGCAGTGGCCCTCAGTGCCCTGGTCTGGCCGCTGAGGTGATGTTAGGTGCTGGGCTGGGCTGGCTGAGCTCAGGGGGCTTCTCCAGCCTCAATCATTCAAAGACAGAAGACACTGGTCCTCTCCAGGGCAGCAACTGGTGCCCACTGGACGTTCTCAGAGGATTGAAAACCAGGAGACCTTTCAGCCAAACCAAGTGACGTCTTCACAAGGCCACAAGAAAGAGACCCTTCCTGTTTCTCTGCTGGTTTCACCACGTTCTGAGAACAAAAGAGCAGCTTCCCACGCAGGGTGAAGAGCCCAGAGTGTCCAGAGGTTGCCTCAGAGCGGCCAGAGGTTGCTCCAGTGTGTCCCAGCATGTCCAGAGGTTGTCCCAGCGTGTCTGAGCATGCCCAAAGGCTGTCCTAGCATGTCCAGAGTTTGCCCCAGTGTGTCCCAGCATGTCCAGAGGTTGTCCTAGCGCGTCCAGAGGTTGCCCCAGCGTGTCCCAGCGTGTCCAGAGGTTTTCCTAGCGTGTCCAGAGGTTGCCCCAGCATGTCAGACCAGTGCAATCCCAGCCACAAAGACACCACTGAGGCAGAACCAAGGCTGAGGGGCAACAGCAGATGATGGAGGGAAGCCTCTCACCTCTCCAAAGCCACAACTGCCACCCTCCTCTTCAGGAACACGTCAGCTCCGCTGCTTCTCGAGCTGCCTAGGCAGGTTCCTCTGGATCCTGGGCTCCTCTGGATCCTGGGCTCCTCTGAGGGTGACAGTTTGTCTTGCCCCGACCGAAGCCGACGCGCTTGTTCGGCGGCAGCAGCGTCGCTGTGCAGTGTCATTCAGGGACAGCTGCTGGAACCGACGGGCCACGCTTAATTCTGTTTCCAAACCTGACTGTAGCCTCAGAGTGGCAATTACCATCAGTAAATTGATGGGAAAAGGCACTTTGTTTACTAACAAGATGCAGATGACAGAAGCGGCGGCTCTCCAGGATTCTTTATGGCGGGATTCCGCTCGGGGAAAGGCGACCACTCTGCTCCTCCTGAAGCCTCGGAGGGCTCCGGCCGCGGCAGTTTCTCTGTGCAAGGCTCTGGGGAGGTGGGGAGGAGGCGCAGAGTGGAGTCCTGCGAAGCAGCACCGTGGCAGAACTTCTCAACACGGTGACTGGGCGAAGGTCTGAGGAGAAAACGCTCTGGTTTCCATCACTCAGGGCAGGGGAAATGGGAACCTGATGGACAACTGCCGCCCCGAGCGACACGCTGGGAGTAGGAGTCTTGTTCTGTCGGAGCTCTGGGGGCACCAGAGGGCATGAAAAGCTCCTGGTAGTGACAGCAAAGACACTTCTAGCTGAGCAAAGTGTGGTGGAAGCTGATGGAAAGGGCTCTCCTGGCCTGACAGAGCTGCGGCCCAGCACTGTGTCACAGGAACTGCTCAGTGCCACCAAAGCCGGGCAGCCCTGGTGTTGGCACGGCCTTGGGACCACTGGGAAGCACCAGTTCTCCCAGACAGAGCTGCCAATCCCCTTGGTTCTAACAAGAGCTGAGGAACAGAAGGGTTAAACGACCTCTCACTGGCAGACAAGGCAACTGAGCCCCATTTTCCTCACTGAGCTACCCAGGAAAACCTTTTCTCTCCACATCCCAAGAAGGAAAAGGGCTCCTGGAATCTCCTGAGGTGCCTGGAATAAGAAGGTTGGGATCCACTTCCATCATCCCCACCATCCACTGGGCTCTCCAGAGGCCAGTCAGCCCCAGGGCAGCACCGGGCAGGACTCCCACACCTCGTCTGCCCCGTGCCAGGACCAACTCATCGGGCTTCAACATCTCATCTGCAGCTTCAGCCACGAATCAGAGCCTCTGGAGAGCAGGAGGCTGCCAGGAGCAGCATCTGCAGCACCAGCGGAGGACATCTACCCATTCCCATGGAACGGGATGAGTTTATTCTTACCCCCTGCCCCATCCAACATCCACTGAGCTCCGGGGGTTGCATCCAGCTGAGGAACTGCCACTAGAGAAGCAGCATCAAAGCCTGGACCAAGAGAAGAGTCACCTCTCTCCAAGAAGGCTGGAGCCAACTGGGATCCCAGTGCCTTGTGTAAGCAGCCCCGTACAACCGTTTCTATGGTTTCCAGAGCATCACACAACACTGCCGTGCTCATCCCGCTGCTCAGCATGAGATGGCTTCTCCCCTTCCAGGGCCACCATGACTTGTCCTCCGCTGCTGGCGCGAGCTCCAGCACCTAGGGAAGGTCCAGCCGGGCTGAGGAAACTGCGAGTGGAGCAACTCGGACACGGAACCGACACCGAGGAGCTGCGGCTCCTCTTCCAGTGCCATGACAACAGCAGAGCTCCCCAGGAACCAGATCCACAGCACGCTCAGCAAGCAAGGGGGAGCCTCCGGGGCTCCACTTCGCTCCAGTTCTCCCTCCCTTCCATGGTTTTCCAGCTCCAAACGCGCCGTCAGACTAAACCCACCCACGTGTGGCCCCGGTGACACCAGCACAGCCCTCACCCCTGATCAAACGCTGCCTGGGGACCACTGGGACGGCCAAGAACTGAACCCAAACCCGTTCCACGAACAGCACTGCTGCCGATCCTCCGCAGAGCCGTCGCCGCCTGGATTGGCACCAGCTGCTAACAAGCTTGTTTAAACCACAAGGCAGGGCCCGAGCGCTGCCAGACTCCGTGAACAGACCCCGGGGAGTTTCCTCGGTCAACAGAAATGGTGGATCGCACAAAATGGTCGGTGGCTGGAGTTGTCTACGAAGGAGAAAGTTCATCTCACACGAGAGCGTTTCTGACAGGATCTCCCCGGCACGGCCTCGCCGCTAGTGCCAGCAGCGGTTCTCTTCCCTCTTCTGCCGCAGGGATGCCAGGGCAGAGCTTCCCCGAGCTGGCCACAGGGCATCTGAGTGCTGGAGAGGGGCTTTCAATGAGAGACCCTCGTGCTGGGACAAGGGGACTCCAAGAGGGGAGATTGAGATGAGATCTGAGGCAGAAACCCCTCCCTGGGAGGGAGCTGAGCCCCCAGAACAGGCTGCCCAGGGAGGTCGTGGCTGCTCTGTCATCCCTGGCAGTGTCCAAGGGCCAGCTGGACAGGGCTGGGGGCACCCTGCTCTGGTGAGAGGCAGTGGGTTAGGGATGGGGAGCTCTGAGCTCCCTCCCAATACAAACCCATTCCATGGTTCATCCCTCTCCTTATAAAACCACAGTCCAGAAGCCAAGTATCAAACAACCCCCTCTGCGCAAAAGACTTCCTACCAAAACCCCAAAGACCCTGCGAACTCCCCTCCTCAGCTGTCCAGCCCCATCCTGCTGGCAGCACACCAGCAATTCCACCTCCCACAGAACCAAGGCACCACCAGCGCGGCCCAGCCTGAGCAGCTGCTCCTGCGTGGAGCAAACAAAGCCGCCCCATCTCGCGGCCACAGACCCACACTGGGATGAACCCCAGCATGAACCGACAGGAGTTTGCTGGGGAAATCCTGGACGGGGTGAGGAGAACACACTGAGGTTTCCTGAGCCCCTTCGCAGCTCCGCGGGGTCACCGTCCCCGTCGCTGCAGCCCAAATCATCTCATTGCCAAGCTCAGCCTTCCACAGGGCTCTCCGCTTGCCCCCCCCTTCCCTTCCCTTCCCGCCCCGCAGCAGCTGCGGGGGGCGCCGCGGGGCCCTTCCGGCGCGGGCGGCACTCGGGGCCCTGGGCCGGTGCCCGGAGGCGGCTGCGGGCCCGACTGGAGGGGCGAGGAGCGAGCGGCCGGAGCCCGGACGAGGATGAGCCCATTGTTCAGCTGGGTGGCCAAGGTAGGCGGCTCCGGGCTCGGGAGGTGGTCGCCCTCGGTGGGGTGCCGCGGCCGGGCCCGGAGCGGAGACCCTCGGGCAGCGGCCGAGGGAGGCCCTGAACGCGGGGCTGGGGCGGCTGGAGCCGGAGCAGTGCCCGGGCCCGGCCCGGCCCGTCCTGTGTGTGAGCGCGGGAGCGGGGCGGGCTGCCTGCGGGGCCCCTGCGCCGGGGAGAGCGGGGCTGGAGCTGCCTGTTGCGGGCTTCTCCCCGGCTTTTCTTGCCCTGCGCGGTGAGCTGAGTTGTACTGATCTGAGGGGGAGAGATGGAGTGGAGAGAGCTGGGGCTGGTTAGTTTGAGGAGGAGGAGGAGGAGGCTGAGGGGAGACCTCGTCACTCTCCTCAGCTCTCCGAAAGGACACTGCAGAGATGCTGGTGCTGGGCTCTGCTCACAGTCAGGTCCCCGACAGAAAGCAGAGGGAAGGGCTTCCAGCTCCAACAGCTTAGACTAGACATCGGGAAGAAATTCTTCCCAGAGAGCGGTCAGCCCTGGGCTGGGCTGCCCAGGGTGGGGGTTGAGTCCCCATCCCTGGATGAGTTTAAAAGTCACTGAGATGTGGTGTTGGGGGATCTGGTGTAGGGGTGACCTTGTAGGGTGGGGCTGATGGTTGGACTCGATGATCCTGAGGGTCTTCTCCAACGTGAGTGATGCTGTGAGTCTGTGATGAGTTTCCTTATGGCTGCCTTCGTGGCTTGGCTGGAGGGCCCTGCACTGCGTTTGGATCGGGACCTTTGGGCACTTTGATCCTCAAGTCCAGGGAGTGACTTTTCCCTTCTCTGCCTGGTTCCCAGATGATCACAGACAGCGGTAGGATCCGGGCAGAATCGTATTCAGACAGCAGCTGCCTGGTCATCGACGCAGCTGAGAGGGATGACTCTGGCCCCTTCAGAATCACGCTGAAGAATGAGGCTGGAGAGGACACAGCTCTCATCAACATTAAAGTGGTCGGTAAGTCCTGCAGAGCAGCGCAAAGGAGCCAAGTCCTTCACCACAGCCCCTTTCAGTGCTCCTGGAAGAACCCTACCTCAGTACACGAGAGGGTACAAGAGACCCTTCCCCTCTCTGAAGGGCCACTTCCCCTCTAGCTACCGAAACACCCTTCGGAAAGCTCCCACCTCCTTGTCTGTCCCCGTTTCCAGACGCGGAATTGAAGTGCAGGGATGCTGAGGCCCAACGTAAACGGTGTGGACAATGGAGCTTAGTGTGGGAGTTGAGTAGGAGCCAGATCTCACCCCACTGCTACCTCACGCTGCAGGGACCACAGCTTGTGGAGTCTCCTTCTCTGGAGACCTTTCAAACCCACCTGGGCATGTTCCTGTGCAACTGGATCCAGTGGATCCTGCTGTGGTAGGGGAATCGGACTGGCTGATCTTTCAAGGTCCCTTCCAATCCCTGATGCCCTGGGATTCTGTGACCAAGCCTGTGCAGCCATCTCGGGCTGCCCTGAGCACTCTCCATCCTCTGTGTGTCTGTGGGCTCAGTCACCACCTGGCCCCAAGTGCCCCTCCAGTGTCTTGACCCTGCCCAAGGGGGTGGCACTTACTGTCTCCTAACCACCTGCCAGGATCTCCAGAGACCTCCTTTCTCTCACTTTCTTCACCAGGAACTTCAGAAACCCTCCAGACTTGTTTCTTATTTGATTTTTTCCTTATTTTAACCTTTGCAAAAAGAAGACAGTTGGGGTTTTAGTTTAAGAATGGAATTTGCACTATTTTAACCTTATTGTTCTACACAGTAGTGTAAATCTTATTGAAAATCCTTTAAAGACTGTTATTTTGAAATCATCTTTACTTCGCTTGCGACAGACGTCCCTGATCCTCCCGAGGCACCAAATGTGACTGAGGTGGGTGAAGACTGGTGCGTTATGACCTGGGAACCTCCAGCAAACGATGGTGGATCCCCCATCCTAGGTACAGACTTTGCCTGTTCAGTGTCGCGATGCTCTAATATAGACAGAAGGTGCAAACCCAAAACAATGGGCTCTGTAAGATCAGAGCTGAGCTCAGGCACTTTGGCTACCCAGGTGCAAACACGTCCTGCCCCATCGTTGAGTTTATTTGATACCTCTTTTTGTCTTGCTTTGAGTTGTACAGGCTGTCACCTTGTCAGTCCCCACCTCTTAAACTGCCAACCTCGGACACGCAGCCTGTTTGAACTGGGAATCAGGTTGCTGAGTACGTTGGGATATCTTCTAATCATAGGGTCATCCTGGCTGGAAAAGGAGCTCCAGGGTCATCCAGCCCAGCCCTCATCCCAACAGCTCCCCAACCCCTACACTATGGCCTCAAGTGCTCCAAGACTCATAGAATAGAGTCATAGAATCACGGGATCATCCTGGCTGGACAGGACCTCCAGGATCATCAAGCCCAGCCCTCATCCCAACAGCTCCCTAGCCCCCAGACCACAGCCTCAAGTGCTCCAGCTACTCAGTTTTTAAACCTCTCCAGGGATGGGGACTCCAGCACCCCCCCCGGGTAGCCTGTGCCAGTGCCCAGCTGCTCTCTCGGCAAAGAGCTTCTTCCTCAGATCCCATCTAAACCTCCCCTGACACAACTTGAGGCCATTTCCCTTCATCCTATCATTGAGAGAAGAGCCCAGCCCCAGCCACAGAACTAAGAAGGAAGCCAGTGGCCAGCGGAATCAGGCCCCTTTCACTCAGGACTCTATGGAGAGCTTGTACAAGTCAAGCCCAAAACAAGCTCATCCATGGCTGCAAAAGCCAACCCAGTGGCTGTCAGAGAGCCTGCGGTGGGAAAGACGTCGCCACTAAGGCTGGAGGGGACTGGTGAGGTCTATCCTGGGCAGCCGAACACCAGCCCCCTCGCTACTGAGCTTTGTCGCCATCCCTCACGGCAGTGAACTCTTGCTTGGCCAACAGGATATTTCATTGAGAGGAAAAAGAAACAGAGCTCCAGGTGGATGAGGCTGAATTTTGAGCTGTGCAAAGAAACAACCTTTGAGCCCAAGAAGATGATTGAAGGCGTCGCTTACGAGGTCCGTGTGTTTGCTGTGAACGCCATCGGCACTTCCAAGCCCAGCATGCCCTCCAAGTCCTTCGTTCCTCTGGGTAGGCGACCGAGTCTGTGCGGGGCAGCCAGCAGACCCCGTCAACGTGAGCCTTTACCTGTAACACGGCTTTCTACCTTCTCCCCGCTTCCTACTTGCTTCAGCTGTTACCAGTCCCCCAACTATGCTGGCAGTGGATGGAGTGACCGACACCTCAGTCACCATGAAATGGAGGCCACCAGACCACATCGGAGCGGCAGGGTTGGACGGATACGTCATAGAGTACTGCCTCGAAGGAAGTAAGTGGCAGCAGCCCTGGTCTGGTGGGTGTGTGAAAGCCAACGAGACCTTCTCCTTTCTTTCTCACAGGTACCTCACAGGTGCTTTCACTTTAAAGCAGAGATTGGGGAGTCAGTAAAACCTCAGGCTGCAGGGCTTTGTGGAGACTTCCTTTGCTTTGAATTCCAGATCTGACCCACTGGTGGTAGCTCATCAGATCTGAAACCCAAACCAACAGCCCTGCAGACTACTGTAGTGCTCTGAGTGCTGGCTTAAGTGCTGCCCTCCTCCTCGGTGTAAGGGCAGGCTTGGTGCTGTAAAGATTGGAGGGATGGATGGAGGGATGGACTGATAGAGGGATGGATTGAAGGACGGATGGATTGATAGAGGGATGGATGGATGGAAGGATAGATGGACAGGCGGATGGATAGAGAGGTGGATGGATTGATAGAGGGATGGATGGATGGACAGGCGGATGGATAGAGGGAGGGAGGGATGGACAGGACATCGTGGATGGCTGTAGGTGCGGTGGATAATACGTTCAGGCTGGCTGGGTTTTAGGGACAGGAATTCCACAGCGTAGCAATCCCTAATGCATTACTGGCTGGCTACTTCAAGTGCTGGCTGCCAATCTGGAGGACAGAGAGCCTCTCCAGCAGTTGGCTGTAGGAGTTACCCAGGCATGGAAAGCTCTGCTCCAGACACTGGGTTTCTCCAGTGTTTCCAGTGTATGGGACACAGTCTGTCTAACACAGGAACGTACACAGCGCTGAAGGAGCAAGATAAAGGTGGCAGAGACTGAGAGAGGAAAAGAACAAGGACTAGGGAAATACAATCCCTAGTTTACAATTCAGAGCCTTTGGCAACCAAGCAGCAGAGACCTAGAGTCTTCCAGCTGCTTTTCTTCTGACCTGGCGTGGAAGGAAGGCTGTGTTCCCAAAGTAAAACCCCCCAGCCCCAGGTAGGTACCAGGCAGCGCACAGTGGTGTGAGCAACGCCTGGCCTCCGGGCAAGTGCCAGCCAGCGGAACCCTAACACCGTGCGTCTGGATGCCGGGATACCATCCCCTTCAGCTCCGCTGGCTGCTGCTCTTCACTGCACTGCCAAGCAAGGGCGAAGTCAGACTCCTCCTGTCGTAAAGGCATTTACTCCCGTGGAGGCTTTTTGTGGGTGCAGCCCACAGCCTGGAGACAAGAGGCAGAGGCAGAACCTATCATTCACGCTGTCGCACGTTGCAGGTTCAGTCAATCCAGGAGTGCAGTAGCTCACTAGAGTGGTAAGGAACCTCCCGCAGGAGTGCCCTCAGCTCTCCCTCGAGCGAGTGGGGACGGGGTGAACACCCATCACTGGCTTTTCTCAGGAGCACTCAGCATCTTGTAGTGTTGAGCTGAATGTCTGTCAGCAGCAGGAGCAGGCTGCAAGAAGCTCAGAGGTCTGGAGAAGATGGCCTGAAGACAGACACAGCTGGAATGGTAGGAAGGGTTTTCTTTGTATGTTGGGAGGGAGCTGCGGGAACAGCTCAGAACGAGGAAGCTTCGGTCTTCCAGCAAGATGCGGCATTCCTGTCAGGTTGCCACTGCCCAGGTGGGATGTCTGGGAACGTAACGGGGAGGACTTCAGGCCAGGCGCTACACGACGCTCCGTTAGCACTGGTGGGACGCAGGGGAGAAGCTAAAGGTGTCTGTAATACGCTGCTGTCACCAAACTCTTGCCATTGCAGCGTGTGATACCCAAATGAGTGGGATGTTGGGACACAGAGAGAAAGACAGACAGACAGACAAACGAGTAGATAGATGGGTAGATAAGTAGATAGATGGATGGATGGATGGATGGATGGATGGACAGACAGACAGAGAGACAGTCAGATAGATAAGTGATTAGATAGATGGATAGAGATAGAGAGATGGACAGTCAGACAGATGAGCGATAAGACAGATGGAGATGGAGAGATGGACAGATGGACAGACAGATAGACAGACAGGCAGATGGGTGGATGGACAGACAGGTAGATAGATGAGCAATTAGATAGATGGACAGACAGATAGACGGACAGGTAGATGGGTGGATGGATAGATAGATAGACAGATAGATAGACAGAT
>JAOXOE010033282.1:0-10331 GCA_028565055.1 Phoeniculus purpureus
GTGTGACTTGGTCTAGGGGATCCTGCTGTGACAGGGGGATTGGACTAGATGATCTTTCAAGGTCCCTTCCAATCCCTGATGTTCTGTGATTCTGATGGGGGAAGATGGACAGGGAACTGGAGTTATTTATTCTGGAGAAGAGGAGGCTGAGAGGAGACCTTATTACTCCCTACAACTACCCAAAAGGAGGTTGTAACAAGGCTGGTGCTGGTCTCCTCCCAGGGAGATTGGACTAGATGATCTTTTGAGGTCCCTTCCAATCCCCAATGATTCTATGATATATGCCTGTTCTGATTGCTCTTGTTAATAGTAGTTTGAGTTCTGGTGGTTCCTCAAGGCCCAACTTTCTTCTCAATAAGTTTGTCCAAAAAAGAACAAAGAGAAGGTCCCATCCCAGATAAAGAATCAGTTAGAAACTAGACGTGGAGAGGAGGAATAGTGAGCCATAGCCAATCAGAAGAGCTGAACTGATTGTGATGATGCCACAAGGGTCAGAGGAATCAAATAATCTCCAGAGGCAAATCTTTCACCGTGGGAGCAATCACCAATGAGACATTGGAATAGTCTTCCAAAGGAAGTGGTGGATGCCTCAACTTGAGACAGTTTTAAGGCTGGGCTGGACAGGGTGCTGGGCCATCTCATTTAAACTGTATTTCTTTAGCTTAAAGGGAGTTCTGGAGAGTCAAATACATTTGAATGCTCTTGCATGTGTTGTAGTAATGTGGCTGAACCTCTGGTACTTGCGCTGACCTCAGCTCAGAACCCCAGGCTTCACAGCCTCGGCCAAGAAGCAATTAGGAAGGTCAGCAGCTTTTAAGAGTCTTGTACATTCTCTTCTTGACTGGCAGAGGGAGCTGAGAGGAGGTTTGTAGCAATGAGAAGCTATCAAGAGTGTATGAAACACAGAAGGATGAGTCTTAACCCCCTACACATTGGCTTAACAAGGAGTTATATTGTTCCTTACTAAAGATCTGACCTTGTATGACTTAACTGCAGTAACTGAAGCTGAATTGTTCAGTAATCCCTCTACAAGGACAGAGGATAGGTGTGTTCTACCCAGCCGGTGTTGCTGCTGACATTGCTGCTCCTTCCCCACTCCAGCCCTGGCTGGGGTCCTCACTCCAGCCCATTTCCTTCTCTACCGACAGGACTCCCTGCAGCACTCAGCATCGCACCACTGTGCCTGATGTCTCTCTGCTCCCCTTGGGAGGACTCTGTTCTGAGGGCTTATTCAAGGATACCCTCACAGATCTGATTTTGGCTCACCAACCTGAAATCAAAAAGGACTGATTGAGCAGATGAAGCCTGAGCACAGTGTCAAATTCAAATCAGATGTAATGGGGGATATGCTATCTGCAAGTAAGTCTGTGTGACTACGAGTTAGTTAGACAATGATGAAATGCAACAGCCTCACCTGGCTTTTTGTTACTGGATTTACTGAGCCTTAGTCAATGTTACTGCAAAGATTGCTTTCCATGCTACAGCACCATCACACAACATGTTGGCATCATGGAAGGGTTCACATTTATGTACATCAGCCTTTCTTTCTGTGTCTTAGCCATCCACAAAACCACTCAATCGTCTTGCAGGGTCCTATGTAGCAACTGTCATGCTTGTGTTCTTATAAGAAGATTGAGAACCTGCTGTAAGTATCAAAAACATTGCTTTGTATTAGAACCAGAGCAGTCAAGACTTCTTCTAGAAAGAGGTCTTAGTAAGATCTAAGTAAGTCTTACGCTAAGAAAGGCCTTAGTAGAAGTGGCTGTTGTCATTTTTCTGCCAGTTTTTCCATAGCTTAAAGCTGTGCGCTCCCATGAACTTGTAGAAAGTGCCTTCAACATCAGACACTGTTATATGAAGAGTAAAACATCTGTTAAGTCCTGGCTGTAGGAGTGGAGTGATAGAGTGGAAAGCAGAACGCAGAGAAGCGAGAGCTGCGATACGCTCGATTTTCTTTCTTGTACCGAGTCATCCGTTGTCACGTTGGAAAAATGTCTGTGTCTTTTTCCGTACTGATAAGACACGAGCAGTTCCGTAGTGAGCTCAGAAATAGTGTAAAAGGCACAATATGAGGAGCTGCGGTGCAAAGTGCTGTGTGGTTGCTGTGCCATATTGCTACCAGTCCTTTTCTTGAAGCATGTAAAGAACTACCTGTATGGCCAAGTTTTAATTGTTTGGCCGTTATGAGCAGTAGTATGCAGCAAGTCTTTCTGCTCTTTGTTGCCACGAGACTACAAGCATTCTGAGCAAGCAGCCATGAAGAGAGTTTCAAGTGCTCTGCTGACATTGCTGTGTATTGGTGGAAGTAAATGCAGGAAATCCAACCTCCTGCAGTGACAGATTAATAAATTACAGCGTAATTTTGAGTTGGTGAATTTATGGATTGGGTTTTTTCCCTTCAAAAGCTGAGTTGCACTCAACTATTGAGGGGAAAAAGGCAGCTTTGTGCTGCCTGTCTCACTGGCACGGGCCCAACATGCTAATGATGTAGTTTTGAATTCTGCATGAGCCAAAGAAGCAAACAAGAAAAGATGGGTTATGTTAGAAGTTTTTGGAAATAATTCTGTGTGGAAAATCATCACAGTTTGCAGCTGACTCAGGAGCACTATATCCATCTGTCCCTCTTGCTGAAGTGATAATGGAAGCGATTAGTGAATTGCCAGCATGGCAAGTAACAGCCTCCCTGGTGGCACTGGCTTTGATTAATTTTATGCCGTAATGAGAGTCTCCATGTTTCATGGCCAGAGACTCCGCATCCAGGATCAGAGGTTACGGGGATGGAAGGGCAGGAGCAGTATGATATCTTCATTACTCAAAGGAAAAAAGCCAAATATGCTGAACACCAGAGCTGCTCCACAACTGTCATTGGCATCAGTTCCTAAGGCATAGGATTGCCAAGCCTCTTGGCCAGTATCTGCCATTCTGGCAATTGGAACCATCAAGAAAGAGGGAAGGTGGTGAAAAATAATTCGACAGATCAAAGAAGTCACAAAGAGAATTTTAGGATCTGGTTCTCCAGCTAATATCAACTCCCTGTGAACAGCAATGACTTCAGCAGGACTTTTTATGGATTGAATGCTTACAAGATAGCCTGGGAGGACCTCGGTAGCTATAGAAGAAATATAATACAGATATTTCTTTGTATACGTGACCAAGGTGCAACATGAGGGTGTATGGGGTTACCAGAGTGTATGAAATAGGAAAGCTCGCTGCAGTTATCGTGAGACTGTTGCTGTACGGTGTCTCCATGATGTCTAGGTGTACTTTTGTGCTCGCTAGGATGAGGTTTTCTCTTTTGGTTCTTTCCACAGTACAAAGACTGTAGCCTACAGCTGTCTGTACTGCTTTTTCTCACTGACCTTCCCCTATCTTGTTACTCAGCCCTCCTCAAGGTTTTTGAGGACATATGTGTGATAGTTGAATCCTGCAGGAAGCAGGTCTTTCCAGAGACTGATTTATAGCCCAAATATCCATATCCATCCCTCCAATAAACTTGGTAATCCTGAATCTGCCCAGTTTTTATTGACATATCTTCCCAAAGCAACCACTGAAAAGAGACCCAGCTCTCACTCCCTAAAAATGAGCCATCAACACTTCTGAAGGTCTCCTTGCCGGTGTAATGTGCCTGGTGTACTTTTCAGACCTAGAAATTATTTACAGAATTTTTATGGGAAGCCAAATACACCAATAAACGTGATGAAAATACCTACTGGGACAGTGGATTGTAGTGGAACTAAGAGTGCTGAGCTTCAGAATTATGAAAATCTTTTTACCTGAGCAGCTGATGAATGTGATGCCCTGTTACGCAGTTTAAGCTAAGGATGCAGTTACACGAGCTCGTTTAGTACGGCGTGGTGAAAATGACCAAGTAAATCGTGTTGCTTTATGTAAGTGAAAGGGCTGTATGTTATTTTCACAATCCGGTGACCTGAGCACATTACATCTATTACATTAATGTAATTTAAATTAAAAAAAAATCTTCAAGAAACTAAAGTACTAAAGGTGGATGTCTAAATTTTCTATTTCATTTCAATCTAAAAGGAAAGTACTTGTCATTTTTCCTGTTAAAATGTTCCCCTTGTTGAAAAGACAATAAAATTAGGTTCTGTTTCTCTCCTCCTCCTTTCCTTTTCCCTTCACCTTCCTTCTGATGTAAGGGAAAGCTGAGTGAAGAATAAACAGCTCTCTCTTTTTTAGCACGGCCCCCCTTTCAAAAGCCAGCCTTATCTGGTTGCACTTTCTTTCACTTCATGCTGAAAAGGGAGATGTGTTCTTTCAGCACCCAGCACCAACCAGGGAAAGGGCTGGTTTCTCTTGAAGGGTTTCTCCCTGATTTGCTCCTAGTGGGATCCAGATGCTGTGTCCAGGGATCTTTGTGCAGGGGAACTTGGGGAACAGGCTGTTTCCCGGGACATGTGTGGGGCTGAGTTCACCGCAACCCTCCCCAGCTTGGGACTGAAGGGCAGCCAAGAGCAGTGTTTGAGCCGGGCGGCTCCTCAGGGATATCTCTAAGTACGGCAGGACGTTACCCGTCTCCTCGGCAAGTGGAGCGATAGTGATATCAGTAGTCGAAGATCTGAAGTGCCCCACGTCATAGCAAGAGCCGAAGCGTCCAGACAAAGCGGAGTGGGTTTTGTGGCCGGTGCTGTTTTCAAATTAGAAAAACAGTCAAGGGCTTTCAGATAAGATGTGCATGTCAAAAGGCAATAAGGAAAACAACTGGTCTTAAAAGCTAATCGCCATGCACCGTAGTGATTGGGGCCGAAAATGTTAGCTAATATTTTAAATGTGAGTGAAGGGTCAACAGATGAACTGTATTGTAAACATACATGTCAGCAGGGGGGCAGGGTTGGAGATAAAATTAGAACCATGTGCTTCTCCATTTCTCATAAGGTACAGAGGTCGTGACCCCAATGGCTTAAAAGTCCCTCAACAGGGAAAAACACAATAATGTCGTATGTCACGCAGGGAGATGCTGTGCTTATTAATGTTGTAAGGTACGTACGAGTGCTAAGAATAATGTTTTGTACTGCGAAGGGGAGAGTCTCCTTTAGGAACATCTGGTTTTTATCATATAAAACTACTCTTGAATCAGGTCTTAACACAATACATGGAAATACAGTTAGAACTCACAATGAACTGTAACTAATCCTGCAAACTGAAGAATCAGCACAAATCACTAAACGCGATAGTTAGAGCAAACGAATACAGTCCTCTGAAAAACTTTGGAACTGCCTCCTTACTGCTGTTTATCCAGTCATCAGAGCACTGTGCCCAAGTTACCATCTACCCCACTTCCACCCTAGTATCTGAGGATGATACAGGCTCTTTTTCTTTCCTTTGCTTTCCCCATTAACAAGTTCAAAACATTTCTGTGGTGCAGTGTGGTCCTTGTTCTGTTTTAAGTTAGAAAGTAGAGAACAGAGGAAGGACTGACCAATGCACCCAACCCAGCCCCCATCCATTAAAGTCCAGGATGGCGAGGTGGTGCTTTGAAGAAGGCACCATTGTACATATGGCGGCTCTGTGGATGGGTCAGTGAGGACAACGGCAACGTGCTTTTAGAGACAGTCAAGGCCTCGTATTGTCTACCCAAGGCTTCAGCAAATGCTCATGCCCAACACACGTGCCCACATGCTGCAGAAGTCATTCATGAGTGACACTTTCCTGGAATACCATTCATGGCTCTTGCTCTTAAAAGAAAAAGAAAAAAAAGGTATTTTTTAGCATTTACTGTGCATCTGCTCTTATACAACAGTGTCCTCTAGAGGAATAAATATGGGACGAAGAGAAAAGGGTCCTGAGTGCTGATCTTTGCTTTGGGTGGTTTTTCGTGTCTTGGTGGGAAAATCTCTCGGTTGATTTCTTCTAACACTGAAACAAAACATACTTGTTTCAAAGTGTATCTCTGAATATAAAGTACCTGCAACTTCTCTGGTTCTTTGAAGATCCGGGCATTATGTTGTTGTAGAGGCACATCACAAAATGCCAAGGTCCTTCTGGCCTTTCTGTTCCTCAGGGTACTGCAGTTCCAACCCCATTGTCTTCTCTTCCCAAACCAAAATTCTCTTCCCCTTCTCTACTTCCCATCCAATTGCACTTGCTGTTTTTCTTGCCTGCCTGGTCACTGTCTGTTTCATCTTCCTTTCTGTGCACTTCAAAGTGGAGGCCCTGTAATGTCTGGGGTGAAAATTGCCCTCAGAGGGGCCAAAGTGAGGAAGAAACTCAATGTTCTACTTCATTCAGATGAATCCATGCTAAACCTGTTTTCAGCTGTTTTCTCAAATGTAATTATTTAATGCTACCCAAGCCAAAAAGACTTGTCTGTTGACTTTTTTTGCAGTCCCTGTGCTCATGGATACGCAGCTCTTGTATATGAGTTTGTAATGGTATTCAGGAACATGGAGCTGGCAAGAACCACCTGCTGCCTTTGAGGCTAATCTCTCACAGTTGCAACCATGAGAGAGATGCTCAGCTAAGGAATACACAGACTTTGCATTCCTGTAATCACAGCACACAAAACACTTGTTATTAGCATCAAAAATGCAGATTTATAGTGGAACATCAAAAGCCACACTATAATATGCCATAGGACCGTCATAGGAGAGATTGAGGGCTGAATGATTCTTCCTGGGCACCATAAGGGATGAAAGCTTGGGGTTAATTTGGTATAAATACACTAGAAACAGAGACACATTCCTGTTTCACACTCCCTTGTATGTACCACTGCACTGGACACCTATGATGTGCATCTGAAACAGACTTTCTGGGAAATCTTCTCTATAAATGTATCAGTCCTTTCCTTAATCACCTCAAAATCAATGTGAAAGCCATGAAGGCATCCTATCACCATGTCACATGTGGAAGCAGCTTACAGTATTTAACTGTTTAGACATCTAAAAACCTTTTTCTAGCTTTAATTATGTTTATTCATGACCAGTTTATTGCAATTTGATCTTATGCTCTATGGACATAGTCATACAGGGCCATGATATTGGAACAGGCTGTTCAGGAAGACAGTGGGATCACTGTCCCTAGAGGTATTAAAAAACACATAGATGTTTCACTTGAAAACATGGTTTAGTGGGCACGGTGGGACTGGGTTGACAGTGGGACTTGAAGATCTTGGAGGCTCCTTCCAACCTTGACGGTTCTATGGTGTCTTTTCTCTGCCTTTGCTTTTTGAGGCTGAACAAGCCAACTTCTCCTATTTTCCAATCACAGGATGTGTTCCCTCTCTCTTAATGATGTCTTAATATCCTCCTTTGAAATATGGTTTCTTCTAGAATGCTTTGCTTAAGATATTCAGAAAAAGGTTATCTGGAAAACTCGAGACCATGAATGTTCAGTAGTTGTATGTGCGCGTGTGTTAAAACATATGTGACATGCTCTCACAAGTACCTACAGACGCATTGTAAAATGAAAGAGGTATGATGACTCAGGGTCTTGCCAAGCTCTCACCTCTCCACATGTGCTGGACAAAGCTCTTGGAGTTCCCATTTTCTCAGATTAAGTAGCAGGATGGAAGGTGCAACACAAAGTGGATCTAAAGACAACGAACAGGACCTACCTCCTCTTCTGAGAATTGTGTAACCTGACCCAGTTACGTGTTCAGAAAGTTGGTATGTGCCCCTACACGAATGGCTTCCAGCGTAAGGAAGCTGTAGGACCAGGCATGTTATCGTGTCGCTTTTCATACGCCAGTAATCGCTAGGGATTTCATAAATCATCAGGATCCGACTAATATTTAAAAGATTGTGAAAAACACTACATGCTGTCCGTTATGCTGTTCTAGGTTTAATTTCCCATATTTAAGGCTCCTCTAAATGCCTACAGCTTAAATGCTCGTATAGCTGTCAGTACTTCTCCCTGGTTTCATTACCTGCAAATCTGTGACAGAAAGCTGAAACTACTACGGCAGGGAATTCTTAGAATGGTGTTTGGGGGCACTTTTCCTGAGTCACGTTGCTAAGGCAGTCAGCGCTTACTTAGGCTACCAATCTCGTTATCTTAGTAAATGTCTCTGTATTCTGTTCTGGGTGTAACTAGAGACTGTCCACGCTCTGGGCCCAACCTGCAGTCACATCTGCACACACCCTCTGTGTGCATACACAGGGCATCATTAACTCTAGCGGTGCTTTGAGCAACCAACAGTTCTGTAATCTTGATAACATTTAGTAGTCAAAGAAGAGGCTAACCGCGAGCCAGTGATGGTGAAATAGAAACCTTGTCCACCCTACAGAAATCAGAGAGCTCCGTGTTTTTGTACCCTGCATCAATCATACTTAGATCTATTTGGAAGCCAAACCAAATCGCAAATGAATCCAAAACCAAACCGCAAATTGGGTGCTTTAGATGCCACCCAGTTATGGAGGCTCCACAAAATGAAACCGGTGTTATTATCATTTATTCTACTTCTAACACTGCTTCTGACTCCACCTAGGGCAGTTGGAAGTGTAATTAAGACAGTGAAAAGCAATAAAATTTTGTTTGGAAGTAGTCTGTTATTGTGATCCTACTGCTTCTCCTTCCTGGATAGTCCATCACGTTTTTCATTAGAAAACAATCTTGTATTCTTCTATTTACATTTTTTCCTTAGACACCAGTCTTCAAATATTTCTTATGTTCCACCTAATCCCCGTAAGCTTTGATAATGGAATCTGTGGAGCAGAAGAAAGGGTATTCTAGAAAAATGGGTATTGTCTTCATGCTTCTTTTGGATGGCTATCACAAAGGTGGCTCTGCTTTGAAAGTTCATGTTTGTTTCTTTCGCTGCTGGGTTGAAGATGCTGTAGTTAAAGAACTACCAAAAGCCTGATTCTTGTGAATATAAGAAAATTGTATTGGTGACCGTTTCTGCATTGAGGAAGGAAAAGATGATCACTGACATCTCCTGGGTGTGCGGTTCCATTTGAGGTTTAGATAGTTGCTGTTGGGAGCTGTAATGTTTTAAGGTAGACCTCGAGTCCCTCTTCTCGCTTTTCTTCAGCTGCCTGTGTCTGTAGGAACCACTGCCTTAGTCAAAGCAAGTTATTAATTGCTATGAGCTTATCCCTGTTCCCATCACATTTTGGACAACATGTTTAGCTTCTAAATGGCCAAAAGCTATGCCGACAGCCTCCAAAGGCTGTTGATTGAGACACAGCATGGTACAACAGCATAGCTGGAACAGACAGACCAGTGATGTGTGAGATTCTGGTTTCATCAGAGTCCATGGCAGAAACTTACTCACTGCAGTGGGGCACAGACTTGAACCCAGAGGGAGAGTGATTCATGTTGACACTTTGAATATTTTACTCTAAGCGCTGACCTCTGATCTCGAAGTCTAGACTCAATGGTTGGGTGAGGGAAAACAGCATATCTAGAGTATGATGCATCTCATCCTAAAATAGACATTTAAAATAAATTGTGTGGGCTACAACTTTGCTGCCTATTTCTGTGCGTTGACTATAAAAAGCATCAGTATGACCAGAAAGATCATTTGCTGGAAAGGACTGAAATGACACAGAAAACAGTCCCACCGTGGTGTTTAGGTGGAAAGTCACCCTGTCAGTGTCGTTACACTGTGGATAACAGTACGGTTCGTACAGCAATATTTGGCAGCATTCCTCTCTGTGAGACTCAGAAGTGACTCAGGGATCAGGATTGTTTGTTTGTGGTTTTTAACCCCTCCGTTCACACGCTCCCCTGTGCCTGGGAAGGGAAGGAGATGGGAAGGAGGAAGGCACAATGGGTTGAGCTTTGTGCTGTTCCTAGCTGTTTGTTTTCATTTAACACTTACCTTAGTTGTGTGGGCCCCCATTTTCAAATGTTTGCAATGTGACATTGCAGCTTCCACTGAAGAGTGCCTTTCCCTCCCTCCATTCAAAGCCAGTGAATGACAGAATCAGTAATCTACACATAATGTGCAGGACAGCTGTGAAGTTTCATTTACTTGTACATTCAGCGGTTATGAATCGACTGGGTTTGGGTGCTGTGGATTTACAGTGAAGAGCTTTTGTACGGAGTTGCATGACTCAGGGAAAGTGTTTTTCACATTCCTAGTTCTGTTTCGCTGAAGTTGTCAGAAACTTTGTTCCTTTCTCAGTGTGAGACGAACAATTGATACGAGTTTCACATCCCCATGGCTTTAGAAAAGATCAGGATATTTCAGTGATGTGATGCCTGTGGATACAGAGAGCCGCTGTGTTGTTATCTAGCTGTCTGGGGTTCCTGGGACTTTCTGGTTCACAAGAAGTCCTTGCAACAGCACCAACAGACTGCCAGTTTTACCACTAATTTCTCTAATGTCTAAAAAAAAATTGACTTTTGGTTCTGAGGTCTCTTACGGC
>JAOXOE010033283.1:0-10330 GCA_028565055.1 Phoeniculus purpureus
GGCCCCATCCCTGGAGGTGTTTAAGGCCAGGCTGGATGGGGCTCTGGCAAGCCTGGTCTAGGGTGGGATGTCCCTGCTGTGGCAGGGGGATTAGACTAGATGGTCTTTCAGGGTCCCTTCCAATTCCTAATGATTCTGTGATTCTGTGTGATGGTTCTTCCTGTCATGGGACAAGATCTTGAGCCATCACAGTTTACCCCATGTTCAAGGGACCAGGGAGGTGATCCTGCCCCTGTACTCAGCCCTGGTGAGGCTGTACCTCAAGTACTGGGGGCAGCCGTGGGCACTGCAGTACAGGAAGCACATGGAGGTGCCAGAGAGGGGGCAGAGAAGGGCAACTGGGCTGGTTAGGGGTCTGGAGAACAGGTCTGATGAGGAGAGGCTGAGGAAGCTGGGGCTGTTCAGCCTGGAGAACAGGAGGCTAAGGGGAGACCTCACTGTTTTCTACAGCTGCCTGAAGGGAGGTTGCATTGAGGTGGGGGTGGCTTCTTCTCCCTAGCTACTAGTGATAGGGCAAGTGGAATGTGGTCAGGTTGTGCCAGGGCAGGTTCAGATTGGATCTTAGGAAAAACCTCTTCCCAGGTCTTGGAACAGGCTGCTCAAGGGAGGAGGTGGAGGCACTGTGCCTACAGGGGTTCAACAAACAGGTATCCAGGTTGTTTGAGAAGATGGGGTAGTGGTTGGGGGTTGTAGGGTGGATGGTTGAACTTGATGATCGTGAAGATCTTTTCCAACCTTGATGATTCTGTGATTCTCCACTCTGGCCTTTGCAGACGTTACCAGCCAAGAGTATGGGAACCACATGGCAAAAGCCAAACAAATGGGAGCCAGAGGCTGGGGGCCCAGATCCCATTAGCAGGGACTGGCTCAGAAACAAATGAAAAAAGAAAGAGAGGTGGAAAAATAGTTCTAATTACTGTGAACATTTAAAAACACAAAATAAAAGCTTATTATTTCACAAAGTTCCTTTTGCAGCATGTAATTTCATTTCCCCCCATTTGCTTTTACTGCTGCCTCTGGGCACTGTCAGAACCCCCTGATTTATAAGCGACAGCTCCGGCTGTTTTTCATACGGGTCTCTCTAAATATAAGAGTGTGAAAACTGTCCCACTGCCAGCAACTGGAGACTCAAAACCCGCCTGAGCTGCAGTGTGAAGCTAAGTGCTGGGTACTTCATGATTTACATGACTTTTATACAAACAAGTCTCCTTCCTTTCTCTGGGGATGACTTTTCCTCTTATCACACAAAATATCTCAACCTGTAGTTGGAGAAAAGAAACCAAACTGAGCAGTAGCTGGTACCTTACAGCTTCCCTGCTGTTCTCTCTCCTGTGTGCTGTTAATAAAGAGTTGTAGATCATGAGAAAGATACTTATGGACTAAGCGATTTATCAACAGTGATTTCAGGTTTTCTTGCCATCCTGAAGAGGTAAAGAAAATGAGCCAAATGAAGCATTGCGGGAGGAAACCTGAACTGACAGCCTGAACAGAACTCACCATGTGTTTCAGTGTTCTGGTTAATAAGGAAAAGCTGTTCTTCACAGCGTGGTGTTAGCTCTGCATGTCTGTCTCTGAACAATCTCCCTCTTTGCCTGGGGAAGTGCCTGGCTTTAGTGGTGCTGCTTTTTTTTGGATGCAGGTAGAGATTTGGACCTTTGACTGTCCAAATCTTGAAGCTCAGGAGCATTTCAGTTAGATTTAAAGTTGTCCCATTCTCATGGGCATCTTTGTTGGTGACTTCTGTGCTGAAGTCTGGAGTGTCTGGAGGATGCTGTGCAGTCAGTTCCCTCTGTGGTGACTTGAAGGATATAAAAAACCAGCTGCAGCCCTGGCACTGTACAAACATGGACAACCAGGGCCTGGGTCTTTGTGCTGGGGAGAAGAATGGAAACAGATCTCTGGATCTTAAACTTTACCAGCATCTCACAATTTAAGAGGATTTCCAAAGATGAGGGCTGTTTTACCCTTGTGCAGTGGCCTGGCTGACTCTCAGGGCAGGCTGGGGAGGTTTTAACAAGGAAAAGAGGTTTGCAAATGTCCGACAATGCATTTCGAGGAGCAGTGGTCACAGGAGGAGTTTCAGCATCTTTGTAGAGCACACACTGCATGTATGTGTGTAGGAAGGACATGGAGGTGCTGAGGAGGGGACAGAGAAGGGCAACTGGGCTGATTAGGGGTCTGGAGAACAGGTCTGATGAGGAGAGGCTGAGGGAGCTGGGGTTGTTCAGATTGGAGAAGAGGAGGCTGAAGGGAGAATTCACTGCTCTCTACAGCTACCTGAAGGGAGATTGGAGTGAGTTGAGCGTTGGCCTCGTCTCCCTAGGGACTAGTGATAGGACAAGAGGGAATGGGGTCAGATTGAATCTTAGGAAAAACTTTTTCCCAGAGAGAGTGGGGAGGCCTTGGGACAGACTGCTCAGGTATTTGGTGGAGATGTTGAACCCCTCCAGGGACACTAAAGGGGCAGACAGGGTGTTTTAGGAGGTGGGTTTAGTGTTTGGGGGTTGTAGAATGGATGGTTAGACTTGATGATCTTGAAGGTCTGTTCCAACCTTGATGGTTCTGTGAAGGCTGAAATAAATTCTACTTCATGTTCAGGTGGAAGTCTAGGCAGGAATGACTTTGGGACCTGCAGTCTCATCTGAAGCTGCATCTGCTTTGCAAGCCTGAGTGCGTTAACTGTGTCTTTAAGAGAGAATGGTGGGTCTTCAGCTGCCTTGAATAGCAGGTGTGGTACCTGCTCCCCATCCTGAAGGGAGCTGCTTGGTGCGGTCAGTCTCACAACCAAGACTGAGACCCCAGCACCAACCAGGTTGGATGGGCAATGCTGGAGGGTTGCCCCCTGCTCAGGAGAGTCAGGTCAGTCTCCTGAATCATTCTGCTCACATACCATTGCACTGATGATAGTAAAAAAAAAGAAATCAAGTAAAGCTTGATCAATGCTGCTTTTGTGGATGGAGTTTTCAAAAACACTCCCTCCTGTTGAAGTCAATAGGGAATTTTTGGTTTGGATGAGTTTTATTTCAGGAAGGAAAAAGTTAAGCTAACACAGGTTGTTTTTACAGCCCCGTTTTAGATACTACATCCATGAAGGCCCTCTCTGGAAAGCTTCCAGGTGGGGGATTTTTTGGTCATATTCCAGGGCTGTCACATGAAGTTCAGCACAGCGACAGTGGATTTTGCAGAACTGAGTGCTGTGGGGACTGCCTTTTGTCTCACATGTTCTCAGTTGTCCCATGTGAGAGACAATACTAAGCTGGCTTTGCAGCTGCACATGAACACGTGAGAGATGCTCTTGCTCTCATCATGGTTCTTTTCAGTCATGGTCAAGTCTTGGTACTTCACTTGGGTTCTGTCTTTATATTTGATTTGGTCTCCTTATCCCAGAGAGGGGAATTGGTGAATTTTGGGTGGTTCTGAGACCAAACAAAATCACAGGGTGAGATGTATGTGGAGACTCTTGTACAACCCAATCTCCTCTTCTCACAGAGCATCTGCTGCTGAGAATGGACAGCAAGAGCAGATAGTGAAATGAGGGGGAACCTGTGGCTTGGGGAGTGACAGAAAAGTTCTCATGCTCATAGCTGCAGGTAGAAGCCAGGCTGGAGGTGTTTCCTAGAGGTTAGGCTGCAGGTGGCTGTTCAGCTGGGCTGGTGGCTTGTCACAGTGGGCTGGGAAGGCTGTGCAGCTCCATCAGACCAGATGCTGAGGCCAGTCCTGATGCTAGTCTCTATTATCAGAATATAGTGTGGTAGGTTGGGTTTGTCACTGGAAGCTACAGTCTGGAGGGAGTGTGAAAATCCTAGCATGGTGCTCCCTGGTCACACCATTGAGAACCTGAGATGTGGCTGGAATGGAAGGGGAGTGTGTTGGAGCATTTCCCATTGGAACAGTTCATAAGCGGGTATCTTGGTGTGGACAGCTTCAGATGAATCCCAGGCAGGGTCTGCAAAGGCAATGGCAGGCAACAGTCCTGTCATTGCAGTGGGAAGTCAGTCCTTTCCAGTCCTCTCTGGAAAGCCTTTACCAGAACAATCAAGAGACAGGTCTCACTAGCAAATGCTGATGAAGCTGGAGAGCTGATATGCCCTGGTGATTCCTAGGATGTTGTAGAGCCTTTTCTCAACAGGCTCTGAAATCACTTCCAGGCCAGTAGCCAAGTACAGGCTGTAAACCAATGGTGGCTGATGAGCCCATTCAGTTTTCCTCTGAGTTGCTGCCAGCCCAGAGTTTTCCCTTGGCATCTTCTCTCCAGTGCTTTGCATTCCCATCTTCAGCTCCTAGTGCTGTTGTGGCATCTGGCTTGGCTCCTCTCATGCTACTTGGTGTGAACTTGGTAGGAACAAGTCACTTGTGTGGTGGGCTCCATGAGGATATAATGTGGAAAAAGCTCATGGATCCAGGTTTTGTGGTTAGGGTCATATTTGGGTCTTCACTTTCTGTGGCTTCTCTAGTCATCGCTGGTTTGGGACTGGAGATAAGGTTGGAGAAGAAACATCTGAGCTTTGCATCTCTGTCTCAACACTTCAACATGGGCAACTTGAGAGGCAAATCCTGTGGCCATATTTGAGGTTCTTTGCACCCAAGCACTCACAACTGTATAGAAGAATTCACCTGGTGGGTACCCAAACCTGATCCAGTGACCAAGTGTTCCCACCTCATCAAATAACCCAACCGGGAGTGCTGTCCATCCCGCTGTGTTTTTTCATCACCATTTAGGAAATTCTCAGCAGCTTTTCTTGCCCTGTGAGATTATGCTGTAGCGATTAGGTAACACAGCAGACCCCATGGCCCTTCTGAACACCCAGCCTCCACCAATACCACATAAGGAGAAGTATTTATCCAAGATCAAAATAATCCTGTGCAAACACTGGAATCTTTGGAGACATGCACATGTCCTCCCATCCTGAACTTGTGAGCTTAGCTGGCCTCCTCTCATCAGGAAGTCTTTGAGCAGAGAACATCTGGCTCCGAGCAGCCAAGATAAATGTTCCAGTGAAAACACCAGGCGTGGAAGTGAGACACGTGGGCTAGAGCTACATCTCTACAGCATAGCCCTTGTCCTTCCTTGTCCTACCACCTTGTTGTGCTCATTGCTTGCCTTCCAGTACCTAAAAGGGGGCTATAAGGAAGATGGGGAAGGGCTTTTTAGAAGAGTTTGTAGTGCTAGGACAAGGAGAAATGGCTTTAAGTTGGAAGAGGGAAGATTTAGATTAAATCTTTAGGAGGAAATTCTCTACAGTGAGGGTGCTGAGGCCCTGGAACAAGTTGCCCAGGGAGGCTGTGGCTGCGCCATCCCTGGAAGTGTTCAAGGCCAGGTTGGATGGGGCTCTGGGCAACCTGATTTGGTGAGAGGTGTCACTGCCTATGGCAGGGGATTAGAACTGGATGATCCCTGAGGTCCCTTCCAACCCTGACCATTCTATGATTCTGCAGTTCATTGCACAACTGATTGTTTGGGTGAGGGATCTTTTCCTTTGCTCAACAAAACTGCCCCCTGTACTGGGCACTGGGGAGGCCTCCCCTCGAGTACGGGGGGCAGTTCTGGGCCCCTCACTTCAGGAAAGAGATTCAGGGGCTGGAGCAAGTCCAGAGGGGCTGAAGCAGGTCCAGAGGAGCAACAAAAATGGGGAAGAGACTGGTGGGAATAGTCTGATGGGGAGAGGCTGAGGGAGCTGGGGGTGTTTAGCCTGGAGAAGAGGAGACTCAGTGGGAACCTTCTCCCTCTGTACAACTCCCTGAAGGGAGGTTGTAGTCAGGTGGGGGTTGGGCTCTTCTCTCAGTCAACCAGCACCAGGACGAGAGGGTTAGTTTGGATGTTAGGAAGCCCTTCCTCACAGAAAGAGTGATCAGAGACTGGAATGGACTGCCCAAGGCAGAGGTGGAGTCTCCATCCCTGGAGGTGTTTAAGGACAGGCTGGCTGTGGCACTTCATGCCCTGGTCTGTCTGTTGTGGTGATGTTAGATCCTGGTCTGGGCTGTATGAGCTCCGAGGACTTTTCCAGCCTCAATCATTCTGGGATTCTGTGAAAACAGACAGCAGTGCCCATATGCAGAACCAGCTCCCCAGTTCCTCACAGTGCAGCCCTCACTTGCCTTCAGCCTGTGTGTGCTGTTTTAGGAACTGGTGCTGTTGGTTTGGCTTTGTCCCCCCCAGCACCCTCCCTGCACCCATCTTTACAGAATCACAGTATCTCTCTGGCTGGAAAAGACCCCTGGCATCATCGAGTTCAACCAACTACCCTACCTTACTAGTTCTCCCCTAAACCATATCCCTCAACATATTGCAGCTGTTTGGGTCCAGCTGGGAGCAGGCGCAGGAGGTTTTGCTGCCTCTGAGCTCTCGTTGTTCTTTCCAGGGGCTCTGTTACTGCTGAATTAACTCCACGGCTCAGCCTTGTGTGGTGGCTGGGTGCCCAGTCACACTTGCTGTTTGTTCATTTTACAAAGACACAGGCTATAGCCTAGAAAAATGGGGAAGAAAGGCTCCAGATTAGCTCTTTTTGTGCTTTGCTAGTGGTGTGTGGTGCCTGATCTTGCTGGTTTGACCAGTGCTTTAGCTCCTGTGTCCTCTGGCTCTTTGCCTGTGGATTCCTGGGGGTTCATCACTGTATGTCCCAGCTCCCTGGTGTCATATCCTGATTGTTAGAGAAGAGAGTGACTCAGGTTCATGGATTATCAGAAACACTTGAAAAATAGTGGAATTACCCTTGAGCAAGACTTTTTTTAGCTCTCTTGTAATGGTTTCTTGCTGTGTATCACCCCGATGGGCTCTCTCATAAACCAGTTCTGTGAAGAGGGTTAAAAACCCCAAACTGTGAGTCATAACAGGCATCCAAAGAGACATAGACTATCTCAACTTGTCAAAACAAACATTTCCCCGAAGCAGAGTGTGCCACTGTCTGAAGGCTCGTAATTTACAACAAGGCTTTTTTTGGTCTGGCTTTTCTCGATCGTAAAGCCCCATGGCTGTGTGGCTGTGCTGTAGGTACAGGATGGCAGGAGTTTACAGCAAAACGACCTCAGCAAAATGGTTTTGGTATGGAAACAGATTTTTTTTTCCCCCTGAAAACATGACAAGCTATTTCTATTTATAACCTTTGGCAAAAGCCTGGGCTGTCCACCAGCTGATGGTCCTCAGGTGCTCCATGGGCTGTCCTGGCTGGGTGTGCTGGTGTTTTTGGAGAAGCCAGTGAAGCTCCAGCACCTGCCATTGGGATGTGATGGGAAGCAGTTGCTGTCAGTAGGTGTTCACAGCAGCCAGAGTGCAGAGTGGCTGGGCAGGGGAGGCACAGCTTGGTGCTGCTGCCTTCCCACAGCCAGAACACAGTTTATGTAAAGGCAAATTCCTGGTGCTCTGCACACCCTGAGCCCATCTGGTATCAGCCATGGCATGGGCAGAGCTCACAGGAGCAGTGGCCATGGGACACCATGGGCTTGGGAGCCAGCAGGATGTGTCTGGGTGCAGAAGGCACTGGAATATGCTTTTCCTCCCTGCTTCTGTCCCTACAGCTTCAGTAACAGATTGTCTGAAGAAGTGGGTTTCTTTACAACTTCTCTAGAACTTGGAGCCTCAAGCTTTTTGATGTTAATTTCCACCAGGAACTCATGGTAGGACCATGGGAGAAATGCTTTTAGCTTTTTCCCCGCACATCTCTGTCTCTGAACATCCCAAACTGGCACCCAGGGTACTGCAGCAGAGCCGTAACAAACCCCAGAGTGGCTTCACTCTGGATGTTTCCCTGTTAGGCAGAGCTTGGCCCCAGAGGAGAGGAGGGGAGGGAAGACAGGAGGCAGAATTATTCCCAATGTAAAGACAGTAGTGCACAATGAGAGGGAAGGAAAAGGTTCTCCACTTGCACCAGACTGGTTTAGGAATAGGGAGGTGTATGGGGTGGGCAGGTATGTAAATCCCACCTGGAGCACCTTGCTGCCTCCTTCTTCCTCTGTGCTCCTGGCCCAGCCTGGGGTGGGGTAACCAAGGGCTGCTCTGCCTTCCAGGGACATCTGGTGAACAGGGCTATGGAGGTGACAAGTGACCCCTACTAGTTCATGTGTGAAATGGCTCATTAAACACCTAAGGAATAAGTTGTAGCATAATTTTGTGGATCAGGTTTTCCACATCTGTAAACCAAACAGCTTTGCTCTTCAGCAGGACCCTGTCCTGCCTCTGCTGCCTGCTCTGGCTGCTACCACTTGTCTTTGCCTTTTCTGGGCAACCAAATCACCCCACCTCATCCCGTTGGGCTGCTGTGTCCAGTGTGCATGGGAGGCTTCCAAACTCTAAATACAGATGCCTCCAGCAGAAGCTTGGTTGCAGGATGGCTGCTCCATATCTCTGTTTTGCCTGCAGGCTGCAGCTCGGAGCTTGCCACAGACAAGGTTAGGATATGCCATAGCGTGAACATTCATTCCTTTGACAGCAACAAAGCTTTGGATGAGCCTCCATCAAGAGGAATTCCCCACCATCTTATCCCTGGTTTGTGCAAAGCAAGACTTGAGTTTTATTCCTTTGACTCTCTAGTCGCGGGTGGCTGTTTCATTAGGAGAAGTTAGTGAAAAGTGAAGTATTTGAGAGGGAAAACCCTGCTGTGTTGCTGTGTAACTCTTCAAGAACTAATGACTTCTAAGTGAAAACAAGCTGGTTTTGTGAAAAGTCTTCTATCTAAAAATACTCATTACACCAATGATCTAATTTTCCAAGATCTTAATTTTCTGCATGATTTTTTTATCTTGGATTTTCTGCCCTGAAGCTTCCCTTTGGGCAGACACAAAGGCTAGGAATAGTGAACATAATCTGTATTGATTGCATGAGTTATTTGAATCTCGATGCAGAGTAGCTCCTTGGTTTGGCACTGCGGTCTCTTAGTGCTGCCTGGCCCTCCATGGCCACAGCAGAGCCATGGAGTCACCATCTCCAAAGAGCATCCTTGGTGTCACCAAAGGCACCCTTTCCCAGAGGGGGAAGAAGCCAGAAGGGAACTAGCTGTGCTCTCATGGTGTCTATTTCTTGGGTTCCAGAGCAGGAGCTGCCCTCAGCCAACATGGGTCTCCCTGGCCACCTCATCCAGTGCCACCGCCCACAGCCTGCCTACATCACCTACACAGCCCCTGTGGTCAAGATGCTCGTTGAGGAGGATGAGCGGAGAAAAGCTGCATCCAGCTGTCCAGCAGAGACTAAGTCAAAGAGTGAGCCTGAAGAAGCTGCTTTTGAGGAGGAAACCCAAGAGCTGAGCAGAGGTAGCAGCACCCTTGGGACTGGGACTGGCTCTGTAGGGATGTGCATGGCTGAGTGCAGTTTGCCATCACCAAGTACTGGCAGTAGGGTTATTTTTGCAAGAAAACCTCCCGTGTCTGTGCTACCACGTAGCAACCCAGCATGTTCCAGCAAGAAGAAATGGTCTGTCAGCAGCTGGAAGTAAAAGAGAAGAAGGTGCTACAGTGTTTTCCAGAGTGCATTAAACCACATGCAAATAGCATTTAAGTTTTTGACTCTTCTTAAAAGCAGACCAACACCAAGGGTGGTGGCAGGGCTTTTTGTTCTTGTGTTCTCTCAGGCCTGGAAAAAGCTATAACCTCCTCCTGCTGAACTTGCTTCACATGCATTGCTAGTGCTCTGCTGCTTTGCTTCTTGCCAGTGGCCTACAAAGGGTGTCAGGCAGGGAGTGGTGGATGCCGTCATACCCACAGGCACACAACAGGGGCCAGTTCTCTGTTCTCCTGCCATCACAGGATAATGGCCTCTGAGGACTCCCTGTGCACCTTCATCTACTGCGGGGAAAGTGCTCTGGGGCTCTGTTCCTCTCCTTGGAGCCAGCTGGTGGATGAGCTGCTCCTTTCTCATTTTTACAGATGAGCAGAGATGCTGAGGGCAGGATTGCTGTAGTCTTGAACATTACTGGAATACTGGAGAACCAGCTGCAGGTCCACAACAGCCTCTAGGCGCCACATTTTTTAAAACCGAGTTACAAAGGCATCGCCTTGTTATTCTTTGGGTGACAGAAGTAGAATCCAGCTCTCTAGTATAATTTCTATGGCCACCTTCCTACATGAAGACCTTGCAACTTGTGTGATGCAGATGCCTCTGTGTGTCCAGTTCCACTACAAAAGGTCCATCTTGTGCATGGAGAGAGATGGGGTTCAGTTGGGCAAAATGACATTGAAAGCCAATGGCATCCTGGCTTGTATCAGCAATAGTGTGGTCAGCAGGACTAGGAGTGTAATTCTCCCCCTGTACTGGGCACTGGGGAGGTCTCCCCTTGAGTACTGGGGGCAGTTCTGGGCCCCTCTGTTCAAGAAAGAGATTGAGAGGCTGGAGCAGGTCCAGAGG
>JAOXOE010033284.1:0-10330 GCA_028565055.1 Phoeniculus purpureus
CCCTCACCCCAATAAACATCCCTGCCAGAGGTCTGGCCTGTCCTTGGCCCATCTGATGTCACCCAGCAGAGCAGTGAGGTCACAGCAGCATGATGCAGGGTGGGGGATGACATCGCCACAGGGTGTGTGACATCATTGTGGGGTGCAGGTTGGGGGTGGCCTGCGGGCTGCTCCACGAGTCAGACGGAGACATCTCTGTGGGGTGGGACAGCTGCTGTGACCTCCCAGCGGGGTGGGCTGTGTCACCACTGGCTGGGTGATGTGTGACTTCACACACCACACATGTGACATCACAGGGCCACATGTCACATGCCATGATGTCACACCCTTGTGGTGACACCACACCGGTGTGATAGCCTAGAGATGGGGTCACAGGGGTGGGACACACACAGATCACGAGGCCAGGCTGAGGACCCTGGCCAGTGTGTCATGATGTCACCCAGCCATGGAGACGCCAGCCAGCTACAACGATGTCACCCAGCCCCTCACCCCAATCCCCACACACTCACCCCAAATCCCACTGCTGGGCACTATGGCCATGTTTTAATCAGAAAAAACCCTATAAAAAGCACATCCCCACCCCCTGCTCCCCCCACCTTCCACTTGTACTAGTGTTTTATGAAAATTCCCCCATTTCAAGTGAAATACATAGAAAAAGATGGGGACCCCCCTCCAGGTGGGCCATTCTCAGGGGGCATTATATAGATGAGCGGACTTGGCCCCTCCACACCCAGGGAGCCCCTCCAGCCCCTATTAAACACCCCCAGGACAAGTCCAGCTGCTTGAGGTGTCTTTTAAAAAAGAAAAAAAAAAAACCACAAAGCCCAAAAGAGAAAAAAATTCTCCCCCAAAAAATGGGGGGAGGGTGGTGGATACAGGCACCCTCTTTGGGACTTTTTTGGCGGGGATGGAGCTCACACCAAGGAGCCGGCTCGGCTTTGGGCCGGCACCATGACAGGGACACCCCCGGCTCGCGCCAAACTGGGGGGTGGCAGCGAGCCTGGGGCTGTGGCGGGATCCTGGCGGTGGTGGGGGGTCCCGTTAGCGGCGGTGGGCGGAGAGATGTTTGGGGGGCGACCCCCTGGCCGGGAAGGTGGTCCCCGGTAGCTGCCAGTGGCAGTGAGGATGGAGGCGGTGTCTGAGTGGGGTTTGGCCCCGTAGGATTTGCCAGCGATGGAGGACAAGGTGCTGGTTTTGGAGATGGTGTCCACAGCCAGTCTCCGGCCCCATGACGGTGTTTTGGGGGCCACGGCATCTTCCCTGGTGGGAGAGGGACAGTGTCAGAGAGACTGGGGACAAGGAACCCTGACAGAATCCTCCCTGACATCACACCCCACTCTGGGCAAACAACAGGTTTTGTAGAGCTGCTGGATCCTGAAACGGGGCAGGGGTACCAGGGAAACCTCTCCATTCCCCTGAAACAGAGGTGGGAAGTGCCTTTGGTAACTCCAAAACCCACTGATGACTGGCCAGAGTGGAAACTTCCTCCTCCCCTTGTTAACTCTGAAACCTAGTGATGATGGTTTGAACCTCCTCCATGGGAGGGCTGCCTCACTTGATCTCATTTGCCACATCCTCCTGGCCCTCACGTTTCTTCCTCCGGTAGCCAACAACCCGCTGGGTGAAGAAGATGACGGTGGCGAGAGCGCCCAAGAAGCCCAGCACAGCGCCGGCAATGACTGCTTTGGTGCTAGCTGCCAGAGAGACACCAAGGGGCTGCAGTGGGAGTTCACTTCCACTGGTACCCCAAGGGCACCACACATCCCCCCCGCCCCGGCTCCTGCAGACACGTACTCACTTGAGTGCACCTCCAGGGCGACGCTGCACTCAGCCAAACCCGCCCGGTTTTCGGCCACACAGATGTAGAGCCCCGACATGTCCAGGGAGAGGTTGGTCAGCTTGAGTGTGCCCCTTGCCCGGTCTGCAGGGGAGGAGTTTGGGTGCTGCCCCCATGGCCACCTCCCCCAGTCCTCCCACACTGGAGGCTGAAGCCCAACACACTGAAGCTTCCTGGGATTTTCCAGCCCTCCCTGGTCCCACCTTACCATGGGCAGGGGGGAAGAAGACCTGTGGGCTGGGGGCTGTGCGCTGCCACTGGTACACAGGCAAGGGCTTCCCTTTCTTTGAAGAGCAGCTCAAGGTCACGTTGGCTCCCACAACCGGGTCACCGTGCAGATGGCAGGTGGGGGCGGCCGGTGGCACTGCGGGCACCCACATCAGTTTCCACAGACATTGTGGTAGGAGGTGGGGAGGTCAAAGGGAGATGGGGGCAACTGGCAGAGTCTTACCCAGCACAGTGAGGTTGATGACACCTATGTTCTTTCCGGTGATGGTGTCATCGTCCACCACGTTGACAGTGCACATGTACTGGCCTGAGTCACGCTCCTGGGTGGCATTGATGAAGACTGAGATGTTGTGGGTGAGGACATTGTACAGGAACCCCACACGGGGTTTCAGCTCTGTCTCCTCCACCTTCACCACCCCTTCCAGGTAGGTCAGAATCTGCACGGGGGGAAAACTCATGGGAATCTACACATTGGGGTCAACACGAGCATCCCCCCACCATGGGCATCTCCCCACCACAGGCACAAGTACCCCACTGTCATGGGCAACATGAAGAATGGCTCCATCATGAGCATTTCCCCATCATGAGCACCTCTCTATTGTGGGTACCATGACCATCTCCCCCATCATGGGCATCTCCCCACCAGGGGTACCATGAGCATATTCCTACCAAGGGCATCACCACCACAAAAAGCTCCTAGTTGCAGACACCATGGTCTTGTCCTCAGGGTGGGCATTTCCTCCTCATAGTCACCTTCCCATCGCGGGCACCTTCTGACAATGGCCACCTCCCCATCATGAGCGCAATGGGCACCACTCCACAATGGGAACCACAAGCTTTACCCCATCTAGGCAATGTTGTCACAGGCACCACAAGCACTTCCCCATTGCCAGGTACCATGGAGACTATCTCCTCATCATGGAGAGGGTATCTCCCCATCATGACCATCCTCCTAGCAAGGGAATCTCTCCATCAGCGGTATCTCCAGATTGTGGCCACCACAAGTACCTCCCTGTTGCAGGCACCATGGGCATGTTCCTTTCATGGGTACCTTCCCAGCATCGGCACCTTGAACTTCCTCTCACCATGGGCACTTCCCATGCTGGGCACCTTGCCATCATGGGCACCTTCCCACCACAGTCACCACAAGCAACTCCCCAGTGTATGTCCCATGGGCATGTCTCTATTATGGGCACCTCCCCGTGGTGAGCATCTCCCCATGGTGGGCACCCCTCCTTGGCAGGAACCATGAGCTTCCCCCCGTCATAGGCACTACCTCCTCATGCACAGTACAAGCTTTCCCCCACCATGGTCCCCTCCCTGCTTGTCTGCAGCCCTCACCTGGAAGCGGTCAGCGTCTGCTTTGTGCAGCAGCCAGGTGATGTACGGCTTGTTCTGGGAGCGACTCGTGTACCAGGCAGGCAGTACCGCTTGCTGTCCCTCCACTGAGAAGACTGAGCCTGTGCCCACATACACCTCCAGCAAGGCTGAGGAGACACCTGCCCGCAGGTGGAGAGGCAAGAGGAAGGGGATGTGAGTCAACCCCAGGTGCCACTTCCCCAGAGAGCCCCACCACTTCAGGGAGAATGTCCCAGTTCCCAAGGGAAACCCGACAATCCCAGCTGCCTGGTGGGAAGTGGGGGCAGGAAGACAACAGCTCCTCCCCCCCATCATGGGAAGGCCCTTGCAGCTGCTCTGGGGGACAAGCAACGGTGTCAGTCCCCCCCATCCCAGACAATGCTGACTCTTCTCAAGGGACTCCAGTGGCCAGAACCCCACCTTGAGCTCAGCATTGCAGCACTCCCTGTGATGCCACAGAATCCCCTACCCCATGGGGGGTATTTGGGGTGCAGACACCCCACAAGCTCTCCCCATCATACCAGCAACACCTCCATGATATTACCAGTGTTTCTAGATGGCTTCTGCTGACCCCCATCCCATCACCCCCCTCATCCCTCCTAGTCATGCTGCTACCAGGGCTAAACAGGGATTATTCACAGGTGGCATCTCCTGATCCCCCAACCCCAACACCCAGTTCCTGGTGGAGGCAGAAGGAGGCACTGGGATGCAGGCGCACACCAGGGAGAGGAGGAGGCTGCTCAGCTCCGGGGGAAGATTATTCACTGGCTTTGCTGGGGAGGCTCAGCCGGAAAATTAATCAGCTCAGGCGAGGTCGGGTTTGTGCCGGGATTTGGTGGATTTTTCCTCCAGGGGAAACATCCTACCGGCTCCATTCCCACATCCTGCCCATCGATCTGTGTCCCCGGCTGGCCCTGCTCCTGCCAGCGCCCCAGGGACGCTCCAGGTTGGGATGCAGCAACGGGAGGAATAATGCTGCGGCCCCGGCACCCCAAACCCTCATTGGCACAAGGGATCTGGGGAAAATTCCTGTTGATTGGAGGATTTTAGGGAGTGCACCAATGGCCTCACCCTCATCCCCCCGACTCAGAGGTTTGCCAGGGTGGGAATCGGGAAACGAGGCATTGGGGGGTATTTTTAGCCTCCTCCTCACATCCGCTCCTCATCCCAGTACAGTTTCCGGACGGAGCCTTCCAGCTCTAGGCAGGAAACTCTGCTCGGGATGATAAACTCTGCCCAAGGAACCCGACAATTAAATAATCAAATTCCCCTTCACCGTCAAAGCCCTGAGAGAGATCGGCCCTGGCTGGGATAAGGCACGAAAATAGCTCCTGCAGGCTAAGAACATAAAACCCTTCAATCCTGGCTGCGCACGGTGGCGGGGACTAATTAATATTATTAGTATTAATAATTATATTGGGATGAGACAGGGAATAAAACAGAGAGCGTGGAAAAATAATGGTAACTCCAGTGGAACTTGATGTCCTTATAAAGAGGATATTGAAGGAAATCTGGATGGAGAAATGATTCTATGGTCATTTCTACAATCAAGTAGGTAACTGGGAACAGGAATATTATAGTAATTATCAATATAAGTTGATTTTTTTTATAATAGTGATTATAACAGGGATGTGATAGTGATAATAGTGATAATAATAATGGCAATAGTTTTAATAATAATATATAGAATACTAGGATTTATAATCATGATGAAGCTAAGTATAACCGTCATTAGATCAAGATTAGTATGAACATTATTAATACTAACAATGGACTGGATGAAATGTCAAGGTCCGTCTCAGTCCAATGGATCCTATGATTATGTTAATTAATTATGCAAATTGAATCATTAAATGATGCTGCAGCTCTGAAACTTCTGGACATTCCTCCAAAAATGGGAAAATCCAGGTGTTTTTCAGCTCGGCTCCTCCACCTTTATAAACAGAACTGCATTAAGTAGAGAACTTCTGGAAGAAAATGTGTAGTATCTGCTAATTAAACTGTAGTTTCTACAATCAAATGGATTCTAGCTGATAAATCATAGAATAATTAGGAATAGCATTGTGTTTTGATAAGAATAATGGTGATATTTATACTTCTTAGTACCATCATTAATAATTATTGTAATTATTAACCATAAGAGTAATTATAATAATAAAAGAAGCTTGTAAATGATGCAAATGGGAAGTGATGCCACAGCTCCCAATCCTCTGAGCACCCCCAAACCCCAGGAGAAATCCAGGATTTTCATCCCAGTTTCTCTACTACCATCATTTTTAGGGCACAAAAAGGGTGGAAGCAAAGAGAAATTCAGATTCCAGAGGGGGAAAAGCTGCTCTAGCACCAGCCAGGGGTTCCCCAAGGCATGAAAGCAATCCATGCCCCACCAGTGCCACAAATCCAGTGCAGGCCAGGCTCCTCCTGATCTCAGTGGGGTCTGTTAGCTCTGAAACCTAATGATGACCCTGTCAGCGCTCTGTGGATGCAGCTTTACTCCATCATCTCAGCCAAACAGAGATCATGACTCCATCACCTCCCTACAGTGCACCAGGGAGAGGGGTATGGATCCAGATCTGGATAAAAAAGATGTCTCCTTTTCCTTCAATTCCTTCAGTTTGAATAAGGAATTCACCCCAAATTCCTCATCTGGGCCCTAAGAAGGAGCTGGGAGAGCTGGAGCTCTGGTGCCAGGACCGAACCCTTTGGCATCAGCCCTAGCTTTAGCCACCTTGCCGCTTCCAATCCCCTAATGCTTTAATCAGATCCAAAAAATTAAGCTGCTCCCAGCACATGGTGGGGGCAGGCGGGAGTGGGGAGGGCTGAGTTTGGGGGGACCTCAGAATCTCCTGGCTGCTCTTTGGGCTGAAAACTCTTGATTTTTATCCAGCCGCCCTGAGCTAAGCACCTGCCTGGCTGTTTTCTCTCTGCTGCAGCCAGCCCATCTGCTGGGATTTTTTTCCTCGCTGGAAATAACCCCCCCACTACCTTGACATCGAATTTTTAAGAAACGAAATTTTTTCTCTCTGGCAAAAATTACCTTGGAATTTTTTTTTTAAATACTTCTCCCCCTCCAGGGAAATAAAATGTCTTTCGATAAAAACACTTTAATTTTGTCCCTATGGAAAAGAAAACCCCTTTAAACGTCCCTTCATCGACGCCCTCAGATTTTTTTCTGCATGGACAGAAAAAATACTTTTAAATTTACCTTTTCAAATGCTTTTTTTTTTTTTGCCATGTGGGGAGAAAAAGACCTCTCAAAGCCCCTTTAAAGGGTTGCCTTTAAAAACCCTCTTAATTTTTTTCCTTATTAAAAAAAAGAACCCTTCAATTTACCTTTATAAAAACCCTTACGCGTTGTTTTTCCTCATGGAAAAAAGAAACCCCTTACATTTAACTTCACAAATAACCTCTTCCTTTGTTTTCTCATTAAAAAAATACTTCAAATTTACCTTTCAGGTTTTGACCTACCAAAAAGAACCTACAGCAACCTCAACATCTTTAAGTGGTCTATTGTCACCTAAAATAGTTCAGCTTCACCCCAAAAAGCAGCTTCTTAGCGCCCGATGCAGCCTGAACCCACCAAAGAAGCATCATATGCCCCCCCAAAACAGCATCCTCACCCCATAAGCCACAAACCATGTGGGGAATTAAGGGCGAGTGGAGTTTGATGTCCCAGCTCGATAAGGATTAAGGCACTGAAGTCATGTGAAACCTGGATCCGAATTAAATCCTGAGAGAGTCCGGGTTTGAGATCGAAAATCCACAGCGGGAATTTGGATGGAAAAACGAACCCTAAAATCCAAACAAACCTAAAACCTCATAGAAAAAAGGTGAAGGAGCATCTCAACGCTGCTCCGTGGCCACCTGGGGCTTTTGACTTCACTATTTTCTGATTTTTCGGCAGGATTTTTTTGTTGCTTCCCTTATCTCCAACTATTTATAACTGGGCAGTTAGGAGATGCCGGGCTGCGGAGGGGCGTCCTTTGGGAAAATCCATGGCGGCTTTTCTCATGACCCTGGGGTGGCAGCGGAGGGCGGGAGGGGTCAGAAAGCGCCGGATCCTCCAGAGAGGCCAAATTTGGGAAAAAACAATTAATTAAATTAAATCCTCCTCATACGTGACTTCGCTATAGACAGAAATGGAGCTGTAACCCCTGGGGTGGAGAGAGAGGCAGCAGTGGGATAGGAATTGGGATGGCGTGGGTATAGGGATTGGGGATGGTAATGAAACAGGATTGAGGATGGGATTGGGATAGGATGGGGATGAGATTAGGCATGGTGATGGGATTGGGATGAGGATGAAATGGGGTTGAGATGGGGATGGGATTGGACTGGATTTGTAATGAGAATGCTGAGCATCACCCCTCATTCTCCCTTTCCCCAGCATGATCCCAAATTGACCCTGTAGGGTGGCGATAGTCTGTCTGAAAGGAGAAAACCGTATTTTGGGGCTCAAAAGTATCTCTTTGCTGCCTTTTTGTGCTCTCAGTCCCTACAACATCACATCCAGGGGCTAGGTATGACTTTCTGGGAGGGATCCCTCAGGAGCCTGGGAAAATTAATGCTGCCAGAATGCAATGAAGGACCATCCTTGTGGGACATAAAGGCAAAGCAACCCTCATGCCTTATCCCAACATCCTTCAATTCACTTCCCTCATGGTAAAAAACAAACTTCAAGGAGCTCCCAGCAGCTCCAGGATGGGGGACCCCCACCCAGTGTCCTGTCCGGGAGGAAATGCTGCTGCCATTGTTTCTGGGGCCATTTCCTTTCCCCAAAGGCGTCTCCTTCGCTGGGAACCTCAAGGATGTTTCACAGCAACTGTGGTGTTATCAAAAAACCACAACACCTCAAATTTAGTTGAAAATAAGGGGTGAAAATGAGGAGTCAAGACCCGACACCCCAAAACCAGCAGAGGTGGCCTTAAAGGATGAGGAAACAAGGGAGGCTGCAGGTTTTTATCATGGTAAAAAGAAAATAAATGAATTTTTCCTGGCTGACATCATGCTAGGGGGTGCATTATCAGCTCTGACACAACAGAGCCCCTGGGGTACCCTCCCCTCCAGGGTTTTGGGGTGATGAAAGGTGCCGCTTACAAGGAACAAAGTGGCTTTACACAGGGCTACCCCAGATTTTCTGCTATCAGGGCACTCTAGAAAGGGGATAGAGATAAATTGGGACTCCCCCAGCACCCATCTGCCTACCTGTGTGGGGTGGTAACTAGGCACACGGAGAGGGAACGCTGGGTGCTGTGACCCTCTTCCAGTACCCCACTAAATCTCCCCGGGGTGATGCCAGCTGGTTCCCAGTTCCCGAGCATCTTGCTGGGTGCCCCATGTCTTGTCCGCTGAGTCCCGGCTCTCCTAGGTCTTGTTTTGCCCAGTGACCCCCCTCCCAGTACGCTGGGTCCTGCCCAGTGACCTCCCCGGTACCTCGCCCCCTGCCCGGTCCCCCGCCGGCATCCCGATGCCGCCCCAAGAGCTCCTCCACACCCTGCTCAGTCTCCCCCCGCACCCTGCCCGCTGTTTCCTGGTTCTCCCGCCCGGTGCCAACCGCAATGCCCCCCACTTTCCCTCCCCGGAGCCCCCGGTGTCCCCCTCTCACCCAGCAGCGCCGCCAGCGCCAGCGCTGCCCTCCGCAGCGCAACCATGGCCGGAGCCTCAGCAGGTGCCGATGGGGAGATCCTTCCCCGCAGGTGGGGGCGGAGTCCCCGAGGGGGCGGGGCTGGGAAGGGGAGGGGGCTCTGCCCACTCCACCCCATTTCCAGCCCTCTATTTCCAAGGGGGACCTTAAAACCCTCCGCAGCTACATCTCTTCTGGGGTCCAGCCTACCCCCCAAGCCCTCCCTCCCCCTGACAAACCCGTTAAGAGTCACAGGACAAAGACTCCCCAAAGGAGCCACTTTTGATCCCCAGCTCCCGGATTTTTGGGATGCATCCACCCAGATCAGCCGAGGTCACCCCAGTCCTTGCTGCAGGGTCAGACTCAAAGCAGCAGCACAGGGATTAGATGCTGCTGGAAGAGAGTAGGAGGAGGAAGTGGGGGGGAGTTAATCCCTTCTCAGCCTCGGCTCCCCCTGTAAATCCTGCTGGCATTGTGGGATCCAATGAGAGATCAACCCTTGGTGGGGGATCAACCCAGCTGGATCCCATCAGCATCTCTCCAACCTGTGGGTCCTGCCGCTGCTGCCCTCTGGGCTGCCAGGAGCATCTATTTGGGGTGATTCATCCTATTTTGCGGGTAACTCACCCTGTTTTGGGGCAATTCACCATATTTTGAAGCAACTCATCCTGCTTTGGGCTAGTCAGCCTATTTTGAGGAGATTCACCTTATCTGGGGGAATCTTGCTCTATTTCAGGGCAATTCATTCACCTGTTTTGAAGCAGTTCACCCTATTTTTGTGTGGTTCATTCTCCCAATTTTGGGGCAATTCAACCTATTTCAGGACAGGGCAACCTCCTCCTCTTCCCCTCTCCACCATCTTGGAGCTCAGTTCCATCCAGAGGAAATGCCAATCTCCAGTTTCCAAAGATTTTGGGTGGGGAAGGCAATGGGCTCCTGTGCAGTAAGTAAACGTAACCATCCCGTGACCCCTGAAACAAAGGCCCGGTGGAAATTTCCCAGGAGATCTCGGTGTTCTCTGCAGAAATTCCACCTCCCTACACTGTCACAAGGGAAAGATTTGCCGGAGCCCGCCTGTGTTTGTTTGATTTTATTAGGACCGACACATTCATTGTATGTCACAACTTCACCGATCGATGACCTTTAGAAAATGGAAATAAAAAACCAACAAACCCAAAAAACAACTGAGTGAGACAGCCGGCACCAGCCAGCGACACAATGGGGCTTCATACAGGAACATGTCTGAGAAAGGCATTAAATGCATCCCCCACATGCCCCCCCCCATC